>JBBPBX010001983.1:61864-75250 GCA_038048925.1 Garcialebias charrua | reverse complement strand
AACAGATCTGCATTGGTTTTTGCCAGGATTCCAACAGATTCTGAAAACCATTTAGAGAAGTCAAGGTCGAGAGCTTCAGATCTTTTTGTAAGATATTCCATGAAGCAGGGGCGGAGTAGGAGAAGGGGTATGTAATTATCAGCACTAACAATGTAATTATCAGTGCTAACAACATAATTATCGGTGCCAACAATATACCTTTAAACCTAATATGTGGTACTGTAGGGGCAGTCTGAACACAACCTATGGGGATGATAACAACTAATAACGGTCATTTAATGGGTGATAACATTTGAAGCGGTTGGCTAGCTCCTCCAAAAGAAAAGAAAAAATTCAAATGCAGAACAAAAGAAGTTGTTCAAATTAAATAATAGTAACTTTTGTTTACTTAACTTGACCTAAGGACATTGTAGGTAAAAGACCAGGGGTTATTAAAAATCCAAATTGGGTGGAAAAAAAGCAGAACAAAAACATCCATCCATCCATCTATCCAGTCATTATCTTTTTACGCGCTTCTTCCCATTTGGTGTCACCGGGGTTGCCGGTGCTTATGTCCAGCCATCAATGTATGAGGGGTATACCCCGGACAGGTCGCAAGTCCATCACAGACCACATAGAGACAAACGAAACAAACAACCATTCACTCTCTCATTTACACCTAGGGACAATTTAGAGTTACCAGAGAACCCAGAGAAAACCCACGCATGCTTGGAGAGAACATGCAAACTCCACACAGAAAGGCCTCCGGACTGGAATTCGAACAAGGAACCTGCTCGCTGAGAGGCAGCAGCTCTACCAGTTGCACCACCGTGCTGCCCACAAAAACATTGATCATGTAAATAAAGAAACTGACAATAAAAAAAGTTTTTAAGATTTCATTTGGATGATTTTATGCCATCAAAGTCCAGAAGGCAAAATGTCACTATTAATGATTCCCTCCTAATTCAATTTGTTCTGATTGAGGCTAATTTAACTTTCACGTGAGACACAGCACAAACATGTACAAAGTACTGTAATTGGCGTGTTCCATTTTTGCAGCCCCTCATTTAGCCAGCCGGCAAAATAAGCTTTTGGGACAAATACTATCCCCCCATGATACAGCTCCATTGTATTTCTGGTTTTCTAATCTTTAAATCTTCACTCTAAATTACAAACTCAGGGAAGTAGAACCAGAGAAATTTCTTCTCCTCAGTTCTGGATGTCCAATAACTCTCAGGCGGACTGGTTAAGACACACTGGAGATGGATTGTGTGTGTACATGTGTGAGTGTGTGTGAATAACGCTCCTCCAAAGATGCCAGAGCCAATCACCAGAAAGGAATTTAGTGCCTCTCAGCTTCCTGCACCAGTGGGCAGATACGATTATAGCATTTAGATTCAGGAGCAGACATTCTCTCGCTTTAAGCTGGCTAGATCTACAGCTGGGTGGTAAGAACTTGAGCGTTGCCGTATTGATGACGTGCTGCAGCCTTTTTTGCTTTAATTTGTGAATGCACTTATTTAGACTCGTTGCACAACATATTTATATGTATTTTAAACAATCTGCTGCTTATTGCATTGGAACAAGCACAGTAGTGTATGTACTTCTAATCGCAGAAAATTTGCCAAAAAATCCTCAGGTAATGGATGTTCTATGATGGATGAAGGAGCAGAGTTTTATGCTGGACCTAAAAATTAAAGCCATTGATCTGACAGGGAGCTGCATTAATTTTCAGCACTTTGAGTCACAGAATAAAATTCACTGCACAGTATGGACTTTGTATGTGAACTTATCATAAAATATTAATGGTTTTTACTTCCGAATATCTTTGTGCCACATCAGACCCACACCTTTACTTCTAGCTCTTTTTATTTGCACCCTATAACATCTTAATAGCTTTGCAGAAATATGAACCTAAATTGTGAGGAATCATACCGACAAACTGTCATGGGAGCATGCTCACTGCTGCAAATGTGATATAACAGTGCAAGTGTTCCTTCACTCCAAAGGCACGCCATAACCTGAAATCATCAACCACCTTCATATAGCTGTAATTCTATCAGGAACGAGCTGAGCTGTGATCTTATTATCTGTAGTTAACGGAGTTGGGGTTGGAGGGCGTTCGGTACTGATGGGGATCTCCACGGGGCAGATTACCTCTGCATTATCCACTCACAACAGGACATTATCACCTATCACAAGACGGAGGTGTCAATTGATCCAATCAGATGGTCCCTGTAGTGATGCGGGCCACTCCCATTGTCAGTTAATTACAGGGAAGATGAAGCGCGTGACATCGATGGGTACAGCCTGCTGTGGAATGCTCCAAAGGTGGAAGACCGTGGTTCAAAAAGTGTTAAAGCTTCACTGATTGCCCAGTGTTGTGTTGTTTTTAGGAAAATAATTGTTGGAGTTACCGTAGTAACTCTAATAATTATTAGAGTAAAGGCAAGCTATATTTGTTTTCATTTGCAGTATTATGCCTACTTAATCCAAGTACATGTACCATCAAATATTAATTGAGCTTTTATCTAAATTATATTCACATCTTAAGTGCGTTTAGCCTCTCTCATGGTTGTCCCCTAATAGAGCAGTGGCTCCAAGTTTTCACCTTCTGACCTATAATATTTAGACTTTCAAAGATTTGTGAGCCCATATATTGCTCTAACTAGAACAACAACACAAAAAAAATCACAGCTCAGCCCATTAAACAGGTTGTATAGAGACACAACCCATTATGGGCTTGGTGAGACACCAAGTTTGGACTCATGTAGGTCATGAAACACCTTTGGAAACAGTGTTAGAGAATATTGTTAGCTGATAAAACATTTCTATTATCATAACGCTGCTGATGTGTCTCAGTCATCAGCAGCATCCCCCTTAACAACTCTCTGCTATCCCCCTCCTCTCAGGTCAAGAGTCTCGGTGTCATCTTCGACACCACTCTCTCCTTCACTTCACACATCAACAATAACCGTGTTTCCATCTATTTTCATTTCGAATTGTGAGGTAATTTTTAAAATCTCGCAAAAATGTAAATACAAATTAATGCGGATCAGAAGTGTTTCCATCAACTGGCTTGAAGCGCATCTACCAGGCCACGCACAGCGTCATTACGTCAGACGTCAGCGTTACGCATGTCTACAGTAAACAGGAAGTAGCGGTTGAAAACAGAACCCGACCACACATCTCGGCAAAATGGAGAGAATATTTCAGGTATGTGTTGCTATCGGGCAAGTTGTATTTATTCTGTCATGCCAACTAGTTTTAGCGATGTTACATGTTGTCCGGAGCGGAAACAGCTGATCAGTCACATGACGTAAATGTTCGCTACGGCAGAACTGAGTCGGCAAATCTGTTTCCATCTGTCGTTTTGCGCATCAGCTCTGTTTCGAAACCCCCAAAAACCACCTCAAGCGAGCGTATCAACTTTTGAGCGAATTAGAGGAAGTTAACTCGAATTTTGCCGTTTCCATTCAGCTTTTCTGATGCGATGCTTCAAAATGCGCATCTAGAAACCTTGATGGAAACACGGCTAATGTTACTCGGTCTGCCTATTTCCACCTCCGTAATATTAACCGTCTCCGTCCTTCTCTCACACCCCGCTCCACAGCCATCCTGGTGCACAGTCTTGTGACTTCCCGTATCGATTACTGCAACTCCCTTCTCTACGGCCTCCCCAACAAATCTCTCCACAAGTTACAGATGGTCCAGAACTCAGCTGCCCGTGTCATCACTCAAACCTCCTACTATAACCACATCACTCCTGTCCTGCAGCAGCTCCACTGGCTCCCGGTTAAATCACGCATCATCTTCAAAATTCTACTTCTCACGTTCAAATCTATCCACAACCTTGCCCCTCCTTATCTATCTGACCTCCTACAAATCTCCATCCCATCACGCTCTCTCAGATCCTCCTCTTCGCTACATCTCCATGTACCCTCTGCCCGCCTCTCCACCATGGGGAGCAGGGCCTTCACCTGCTCTGCCCCTCACCTCTGGAACGCTCTACCGCCAGACCTTCGAAACACCACCTCCCTTTCTCTGTTCAAGACAGCCCTGAAAACACATCTCTTTAGACTAGCTTATCATTAACTTTACTAAATGTATTTTTATTATTTTGCATTTTATAATCTTTATGTATTTTATATTTCAATTTGTCACTGATAATGTTTGAACTGTATTGGTTTATTAAGTGTCCTTGGGTGTCCTGAAAGGCGCTTTTAAATAAAATGATTATTATTATTATTATTATATATTGAGGCTTTTTTCATCTTCAGGTTGAACAACGTTAGTAATTGTAATCAACAGTAATTGTCAATTTTTTGACCTTTGCATGAGTTACTACAAATAATTTCTTGTTTAGCAAATACATTTTCAATCCATCCAACAATGTTCAGTAAGATCGTCTGGATGTTGTTGGGTTTTTTTTGTGCCGAGACGTTTCGTCCATCATCTAACGGACTTCTTCAGTCTGAGGAATCACCAAATAAGATTGAAGAAATCCATTGGATAATGAATGAAATGTCTCAGCACAAAGAAGAAACCGTCCAGACGTCCTGACTGAACATTGTTAGATTTTATACCTGGATTATCGAGCCATAATTTTGTTATTTTCAATCCATGTCTCCCCTCAGATTTTAGGGGCAACAAAGTCAATAACATTGTGAACTTTTTCAAAATAATGCTTGTTCAATAGCATTGTGACATCAAAGTACCAAATACTTTTATAACTGTTTATCACAGTAAAATGTCATTAGTAATCTAGAAATTTGTATTATTTTTAGGAGTTTTGAGAACACTTCCCAACGTTTTCCTCCATTTTTAATTAACTTTGAGAAATCTGTGAATTATGGTTCAAAACACTCCTAAACCAGCTTCTTCGGTATCAAAACACTGACTGTCAACACATATCATATTTTTTATGTTAAAATTATCTTCTTCTTCTGGTTTTTCCCTCTTCAGGGGTCGCCACAGCGAGTCATCCTCCTCCATCTCACTCTGTCCTCTTCATCCTCTGTCCTCACTCCACCTACATGTCCTCTCTAACCATTTTCATCTTCATCTTTTCTCACTATTAAGCCTTGTTGAGTGTTTGGTTTCTTTCTTCGTGGTTGTCAGCACTCATCTGTCATTTTCACAGTGTGTTTACAATCCACTGATCAACATCATGTCGTAACTTTAGTACGAAGGTGACAAAGTTCTGCTCAGAAAAAATGCTTTTAATAATTTATGTCTCTTTAAGTTTTAAAAATTAAACTAGATGTACTTTGTTCTGACTACTTATCCACTGCCTAACTGTTGCCTTGACTGCAGCTGTGTATTTTTGGCAGAAATGTCAGTGTGCTGCCGACTACATTATACGTGCACCGTAGCAGAATGGACAGAAATAGCAACAAAGGTCAATGTGGTATGAAATTTACATCACATTGCTTAACACTGAAACTGTAATGAGGCGACCTTTCATGGGGAACACGTTGTCTGGTGAGGTGTTAAGAGCATAAAATAATTGACTGAAAAAAAAAAACGAAGGTTTAAAGAACGAATTTGTGCAATATATTTTTACTCAAGCGTGTAAAGCATTTAATAAAAATGCATTCTAATTTGGTCTAAAGTGAGAAAGTAAATTGTGATTCTGGCAGCCTGTGTTGCAGTTACTCAGTTTCCTTTGTTCCAGTGATAAAACATGTTCTGTTCTCGATTGTTGACCTGTTTCTGGATGTCCCATAAGTTCATACAGCTGCACAGGAAAGGAGCAGAAGAGCGATGGTCTTAAAGCTCACGGTCTGGATTTTATATCATGTGGCCTCCTAGGAAACATAATTTGTTACAAACCAGCCAGACATCACACCTGGCTTCTAAATGTTTATAGTAAGTTCAAAAATCTTTATTTCATTTCTATTTGAAGATGATTTTAAGGTATAGATTACAGATGTACATGTAATTGCAAACAAACAGTTGTGCCTCTTACTGTTGTGACTCTGTATGTATTCATTACAACAGCTTTTCACAAGGAAAGCTCCGTTAGATAAGTTTAATGTTGTTTTTGACATGATGCTGTAATTTAGGAAACCATTGGTTTCAGGTAACACATCATACATTATCATATCTGAATGTTAGAGTTAACACAGTGCTGTTTGGAATAGATTAACTGTACACATTGTTAAACCATCCATCCATTATCCTTGACCTACTTCTTCCTTTTTGGTGTCACGGGGGTCGCTGGTGCCCATGTCCAGCCATCACTGTGCGAGAGGCGGGGGACACCCTGGACAGGTCTCCAGTCCATAACAGGGACACATAGAGACCAACGAGACAAACAACCATTCACTCTCTCAATCACACCTAGGGACAATTTAGAGTTACCAATCAGCCTAACATGGATGTTTTTGGACTGAGGGAGGAAACCAGAGTACCTGGAGGAAACCATGCACGGAGAGAACATGCAAACTCCACCCAGAAAGGCCCCTGGCCGGGATTTGAACCAGGGTAACCTGCTCGCTGAGAACCAGCAGCTCTACCAACTGTGCCACCGTGCTGCCCACTTGTTAAACCAGAAGCATCAAATGAGGTTCTTTTGATTTGTAATTAGTGTTGATCTACCGTATTTTCAGGACTTTGTCACACTTTTTTCATAGGTTGGCCAATCCTGTAAGTATACAGTAGTCTGAAGCAACTCATATATGTTTTTTGACTGACACGTTAAATGTGCATTCATACTGACATGAGTCAAAGAGTAAACATTACCATTTGCAGCCACAAGATGGCCATCTAGGCTTTTGACAACTGTAGTGGGCATGACCGTGTCCACTTTGATACACCTGTGTACTTTTGAACTGTTCCAGAGATGACCTTTACTGACCTCTCAGTAAAGCAAGACATTTACTACAAATTAGTCACATAGTCACCAAAAGAGACTATTTCTATCTTTGATTTTATTCTAATGTAATCAAAAGAATAACTTTTGTCATTTTCATGATATATGTTATATGCTGTTATTCTTTTAATATGTAGTATTACTGTGTTGCTTGACCAAATGAAAGTGTCTACTCAAAATATCTATGACAAAGTTGAATGAGGTGTCAGATTGACTTGCTCAGGAGTTGTTTTTGTTGAGTTCAGCTGAAACTCTCGGTAGCGTCGAGATGTCTCCTCTCTTTCAGACACTTTTCCAAAACATTCCTCTTTGTTATCTAAGCAGACTTGCTGTCAACCTTGAGTTTTTCACTTCACGTTTTCACACTCCTCTTGGCCCACGGACCAATGAGGAAAGTGTGTTCTAATCTCAACATTTTTGAGTAAAAGCGTTTTTTTGCATGAACGCTTCAGAGTTTCTGGGAACTTCAAGACATGAAGACGTCCCAAAGAGCTGAATGAATGCCTGTCACCCGCCAAGGACAGTCATTCAGCTAAGGACTAAATAACATGCTGTTATGAGTCCACTTCGAACGAGCGTAAGCTCAAAACTTTGTTTATTCCTTCCTGGAATAAGTTTATCTTGAAGTCAGAGGCCAGGAGCTGACGCATTTTCTGATGACCAACGCGGAACCCAGGAGACGTTGAAAACGTAAACTAGAACCAGTTTTGGACGTGCTGGGCCTGAAGGACTCTGTGCATCTGAAGGCTGGTGTCATTTCTTTATCAGACTCGTCGTCGAAGGTAAAGAGCTGTTTACAAAACGTACCTGGATTTTAGCAGAAATCTGATGAGAAGTGTCACTTTTGGTAACATGCTCAAGACAATTTCCTTTAACCCATCTCTCCATCTTTCCTCCTATCTTTTTCCCTCAATTCTAAGCTGGAAACTATTTTAAGCTAAAGAGCCCACAGACTAAATATGTTTAACATCCAGTATTGAAGTCTGTTGTGTTAAATTTAACTGTGCTGACGTGTTAATTTGAAAGAAAGTGAAATCATGTCAATCAAGTGTAATGGTGTTGATTTTAGTTGATTCATTTTAAATAAATGATAGTGTCTCTTTGACATATCAAACTAAGTTAATGTCCATTGTCACTCTATGGCTTCTGTTTTATTTATCCATCATAAAGATCACAGAAATATTGGGTAAACTGAAAAAGAAAAGAATCCGTGAAATTACTATTCAATCTGAATAAGTAAATTAATTAAGGTAAAGAGGTCAGTATTAATATTGACCTCCTCATAATCCTTTACACAACTACTGTACTTTTCGGCCTATAAGTCGTAGTTTTTTGCCTAATTTGCATGTCTTGCGACCTATACGGCGAAGCGACATATTTATGGATTTTTTGCCCATATTTTTAGACCAATTTTTGGCTGAGATATGATCGTTTCCATTCATTCTGAGGAAAAAATGGAGCAGTACCACTTTTGGCCGCTAGGGGTGCTAAAGGATCCTCTACGCTTTTGACGACTACCAGTGTACCTGAATGTGTACAGATATTTTAGATTTAAAAAAGTCCTGCTGGACGGACAGCGTGTGTGCGCACATCATGTTGCAATTTAAAGATAAAATTAAAGTGTTTAACTCCCTTCCTGCCATCATCCTGGGAGTCTTGACCAAGTTTCAAAGCAGCTCTGCACCGCCTTTGGGAAGAGTGATGGTGGACGGAGAGCAACAGCTTCACGGCTACAGGACGGATGTGCCACGCGACGTTCCAGCAGGTCCTTGGATGGATGGATAAAGCGTGGACCACAGTCAGTAAATAATCCATCCGTCGGGGTTCAGGAAGGCCAGGATGTTTGCTGGACCTGGATGAGGAAGAGGAGGCAGTGCTCTGAGCTGCATCAACTACCTGGCAGAACTCTTCACCAGCGACACAGAGGATGAAGAATTCAACGGGTTTGAAAAAAAAAAGGTGTTTCTGTCATCAATATGGGCGGGTGAGCGTGTAGTAATTTTAAAGCTGCTTATTTCGTCGACTTCATTTTGCCATGTTTTAACCGTCAAAGTGCATTTATTAAGAAAAGTTCAGCTGAGACACATCTTTACTATAACGTCAGCAAACACATATATTTTTTTGGTGTTTATCTTGTTAAATTTTAAAGAGATGAAGGTTTCCGCTCGCTGCGCGCGCAGGTTTGGAACACCTGAGAAAGCGAAACTACATGTACTGTATTTAAACCCAGCATATTTGACCATTATGTTTATTTATTAAGGAAAAGTTCAGCTCAGACACATCTTTGCTATAATTTTCAGCAAACAAATAATTGTTTTAAAGTGTTAATCTTGTTAAAGTCCTTCCGTGCATGCTCATATCTCCATTAGGCAGCCAATCCATTTTTGGCAAAACACAGGCCCACATTTACGGGTTGTCAACGGTGACGCGTAACATACGCGACGCGTCAGCGGTGACGCATAATAGATGCGACGTATACGGAGGTGCAACATGTTTAGACATGTTTATGGATTTTTCCAATTTATTGGACATAATTGGACTGATGAAACATGTTCGGCAGTGTGACGTGTATGGGGGAAAATACGGTATATATTATTCCTCTTCTGGTGCTACCCCCCCCCCATCTTCCTCCAGTGTTGGCAGAGTTGTTCAGAAGCGACAACGAGGATGGTAACTTGCTTGTCGGACTCGTTGGCTTGTTGTGTTTATTAAGCCTGTCCAGAATACTAGGTATGTTCTGTGTGTTATTGTTTTTTCCAATGTCTGTTCTTGCACCTTGTGAAATACACATCTAAATAAATGTGACTTATACTCTGAAGCAACTTTTTTTTTCCTCTTCATGAGACTTTTTTTTTGACTGATGCGACCTATACTCCAGAGCAACGTATAATCCGGAAAATAAGGTAATTGTGCCTTCAGCAATTGGTGCTTAGCCCTCCAAATACTAGATAGAAGCACCATCCGTTAAGGTTAAACCAGATCTGTGTGTCAATATGCACATTGAGTCTATGGTGCATTTAAATAATTTACTGCCATAATCAGCACTTCCTTTTTTTTTAAACGGTAAAGTTAAATGGTGATTATTAGCAAATCGTAAATGGACGTACGGGATACTAGGCTGAAATGTCAAATCATTACATCCATTCTGCAGATGGCATTCTCACCATACTAACTTATTTCTGTGGTGGAGGAGATTCGATTTTTTTCTTTATGATTCACTTGAGACCAATGCATTTGGCTGAGTTTAATGCCATTTTTAGTTTACAGCAATGTGTAGCCATTGTGTGTTGCTCATGGTTTTAGCAGCAAAACAAAGGAAAAATATCACAAATACTGTATTACCATTACCGGTACTTGTCTTTTAGTAGCCTTGGTTTTAGATAAAGTGATGTTTTAGGCTAACTGGATCAAGTATACTCCACATGGGATTCTGAAATGTTTTGTAATCTTGTAAGAATTGTTTTTACAAGAAGGCAAGAATAAATCATATTAAAGCTGCAGTCTGCAGTTTCTGTAGTGCAGTCTGTAAGTTTTCTAAAAATATATTTTTACATATTTCTTCACTCTGTCACTATCTCCTGACAGACTGATGTTAGACAAAGTAATCTCTGAAAAAAACTATAGTCCCCTTGCTTCTCCAGGTGGTAAATAAGCATTTCTAAAAAGCCACAGTGACCCGCCGTTAACCAGCCAATAAAAACAGAGTTTTTAACCAGCCAATAAAAACAGAGCTTCTCACTTCTCACGCTCCTAACCCACGCCCCCGCCTGTCCCAGCCCCCGGCCGCGCAGGTTCTCGTTCAAATTGCAAAGCGATGCAAAACTGTTTTGTATGTGACACAAATGTATTAAATTCCCCTTCTTCATCCCTGATCTGGACTTTTCTTTTGTTTTTTTGCCAAAAGTCAAGTGATCGCTTCCTCCTCCACTGACTCCATGACTGAAATGAGGAAATGGATGAATTTGTCACGAGCGAATTAAACTCGGGTTCAACGTGGCTGCGCGAGGCTCTGCAGATTTCATGGTGTTCTGGTGTGCTGGACCAGCGCTCCATGTTTTTATTTTATTTTTTAGAACGTTTTATTAACATATAATCACAGAACTTCGCAGTGGCTGCCACTGGAGGCGGAGCATTCAGAGGCTGCAGCGAGAGCAGGGGGGAGCAGAGCCATATATGGCTCTGGGTGGGGAGGGACCAGAATGCTTTCCCTGTTGAAAATTTTTCTAAGTGCTGTGTTCTACAAAAATAATAATAATAATAATGAATTTACCCTGATGCATGCTCAATAATCCAGGTAGAAAAATCCAAAAAAGCTAAGTCTGGTCCTCTGGACATTCAAAAAAACAAAACAAAGCAAAAAAAACTGTAGAAACGTTTCGTCTTTCGTCCGAAAGACTTCCTCAGTCTGAGAAGCTGTGTTCAGCTCAGTCTTATAAATAGCACCCTCCCACAGTGGATCAACCAGTTGGCTGATGACAGCCGAAACCAGCTGCTCACATGATCAAGGAGGACCATCAGCCTGACGATGGATCGTTAACACCCTGATGGTTGTTTGCTATTCACAGAGGGCTGAGTGATACTAGCAATAACAGCATTGTAAGTGGGGGACAGTTGAACCCGGAGGCCTCCACCTCTGTTTAATGATGGACGGTTTCTTTTCACAAAGATGGCCTCCTTTACTCCTCTCTCAAACCATTGTTCCTCTCTATCAAGGATGTGAACATCTTCATCCCTGAAAGAGTGACCGCTGGCCTGGAGATGAGTGTAGACCGCAGAGTCCTGACCTGATGATGTTGATCTTCTGTGCTGGGCCATCCTTTTGGCCAGTGGCTGTTTAGTTTCCCCGATGTAAGACTGATCACAGCCCTCCTGACACTGAACAGCATACACAATATTACTCTGTTTGTGCCGGGGGACTGGATCTTTGGGATGAACCAGTCTTTGTCGTAATGTATTTTGGGGTTTAAAAGCCACTGGGACGTTGTGTTTAGAAAATAAACGTCTCAATGTCTCTGAAACTCCCGCAACATACGGAATGACCACTGGTCTGGGTCTGATGGCTGGCTGGAGTCCTGTTTGGGTTTCTTCTCTGCTTTCAGGAAGGCCCAGTTAGGATATCCACATTTCTCTAGAGCCTGTTTTGTGTGTGATTTCTCCTTCTGTCTGGCTGCTGAGTTAGTGGGGACGCTGTCTGCTCTGTGGTACAGAGTCCTGATGACTCCTAACTTGTGCTCCAGAGGGTGATGGGAGTCAAACTGTAAATACTGGTCTGTGTGGGTGGGTTTGCGGTACACCTCAGTTTGCAAATTTCCTCTATCAGAAACTGAGACCTCACAGTCCAAGAAAGCCAACCTGCCATTTTTTACATCTTCTCGTGTGAACTTGATATATTTATCCACAGAGTTGATGTGATCAGTGAAATGTTGGACTTCCTGAGATTTAATTTTAACCCAGGTGTCGTCAACATACCTGAACCAATGACTTGGTGGTCTCCCTGAAAAGGATGTCAAAGCTCTCTTTTCTACCTCCTCCATGTACAGGTTGGCAACAATAGGAGAAACTGGAGACCCCATAGCACACCCATGTTTCTGCCTATAATATTGCTCCCCATATGTGAAGTAGGTTGACTGCAGGCACAGTTTCAAGAGTTGACACAGTTGTTCTGTGGAAAGTGTGGTCCTGTTGCTCAGAGTGGTGTCTGATTTTAACCTTAAACAGACCACCTCTACTGCTTCATCAACAGGAATGCACGTAAAGAGTGATGTGACATCAAAAGAGACCATTGTTTCATCAGTCTCCATGATGACATCCCTCACCTTATCCACAAAGTCCATGGTGTTCTGTATGTGGTGTTCTGAGCTGCCAACTAAAGGGATGAGTACAGATGCCAGATATTTGGAAACATTGTAAGTGACCGAGTTAATCATGCTAACAATTGGTCTTAAAGGTACACCTTGTTTGTGGATTTTGGGTAAACCATACAGACTTGGCGTGGCCTCCCCTGGGTACAGTCTGTGGTACAGAATATTGTCAATAGCCTTGTCCTGCTTCAAAATTTTCAGGCAATCTATCAACTTCTTCTTGTAACCACTTCCTGGATCTCTTTTCAGCGGTTCATAAGTGGTTAAGTCACTAAGGAGTGACATAACTTTCTCATGATAGTCTTTCTGGTTCAAAATCACTGTGCACCTTCCTTTGTCTGCTGGGAGAATTATGATGTTTTTGTCTTTGCTAAGAGTGGTGAGTGCATCCCTCTCTTCTCTACTGATGTTGGAAGGTGGTGGTTTGGCATTACTGAGACAGGCTGAAACTTTGACTCTGAGTTGTTCGGCTTCAAAATCTTTAATTTTGTTGTTACGGATGGCTGACTCAGTGGCTGTGATCATCTCTACCAACGGAACTCTACTTGGTGCCACTGCAAAGTTTAGTCCCCTGGCAAGAATCTCTGTCTCCGGCTGGGTGAGCTGTCTGTCAGATAAATTCTTCACCCAATTTTCTGTCTCCCTGGCATGTAGCTGTGTAGTGGAGTG
>JBBPBX010001983.1:38358-59184 GCA_038048925.1 Garcialebias charrua | reverse complement strand
TATATATATATACATATATATATATATATGTATGTAAAGTTGTAAGAATGGACATTAGACAATTCAGTTTTCCACCAAAAGAACTGGTAAATTCAGAATGGGAATCATGACCACCAAGGCCTGAACCATACAGATGTGCTTAATTGACTGGAGGCACATTCAAACTGTACTTTATTGTATTTAATTATGTATTCAAATCAGTACCAGCTTCATTTAAAAGCTATAAAACCCTTAAAACCCACACAACCTTAAGCCTACAATGACCCTTTTAAAACCTTTCTATTTTAGTACTGAAGGCAGAGCAACGTTACATAACAGAGCTAAATTCCCACATAACTCGATATATTTATATTGCATCCATTTTTTTCCAGAACATTGCTTAAACAAACAAAAAAATGCTCTGTGAGATTGAACCAAATCAGCAGCTGGAGCTTTACTTCATTTCTTTTGGAGCAAATTACCAAACACACGCTTCTAGCGCCAAACTAAACCTGATCCTCATCATGTTTTTCCGAGGACTGAACTAAACATCGATTCGTCTTACGCTGGATAACCGCCCCCTTATCTTCTCAGTCAAGCGTCTCCTTTTCTGACTTAAACAGATGTTCTTCGCTCTAAAGCAGCTTACTGTACAAGAGCAACTGCATAGAAAATATTAATAATAAAAAGTCTTTAGTGTGTGTCTCCAGAAGAAAGGAGCACCCTGACATTCTGGATACGATGCACTGCCCCTGGAACATTTTGTGACCAAACCACAATTAGGTCATCTCATCAGCTTGATGAACACAAGTATGTTTTAGGAATTAAAAATCTGGATATTAAATTCCACCAACGTGGGTCAAATGTAATCAAATCAATTTCCGTTACCAGTTTGGCATAACTGGCTTGTCTTCACATTCATAAGCTGCAGTTTGTGGACAACTTTCATACAAACGGAGCCTTGGTGTCCCACTTAGGACCACTGTGGTGTGTTCACCATTTCAGGACAGCTAGAAGACCTAGTAGGATGTATGGAAATGAGCCCTTCTTTCTTTCTTTCTGTTCTCATTCAGGCCAGTGCTCCCCACTCTTCCTCTTCATCTTCTTCTCTCACTTCATTTTTTTCACTCTGTTGCTACATCTCCTTTCTTTGGAGAAAAGAAAACTAGGTCACATCTTCCTTCCTCCTGCTCCTCCTCCTCCTCAGTGGCATAGGAGAAATAGATAAAAAAAATAAAAGCATGCTGAAGAAACTTGGGAAGATGGCAATGTGGCCAAACTGGTGGTCAATCTTTTTTTACACTCTGACTAAAAGAATTGCAAAATACAGTCAAGGCTTGTTCACAGAGCATCCTTACCATTATTGTGCACCTTTCTTTGAGCGCCGTCTGCTGCTTTTCTTCTTGTTACATTTTTACCTAACATTCAGGGTGGCATAGGAGTGGACTTTTTTCTTCTACAGCTCAATAGTTCTGTCAGGTTCACCTTTTTAATGTGGGCAGATGTCAGAACCTCTCCTTTATTGCACACTGATATCTTGCAGTCGTCAACAACAAGGAATCTTGGCAATTTCTCCCAATAATGCCTGAATGTTTTACATTGAAAACAAACATTCAAGTTCAAGTAAGTTTTATTGTCATTCGCATCAGATGTGGTACATGACATGGAATAAAATTGTGTACACATGGTCACAGTTACATGCAACAATAGCAAAAATAGAAAGTGCAAAAAGAAATACAGTAGTAAATAAGGATCTAAGATATAAATTAAGAAATACTCTAAACACTGCAAAACAATACGCCAAACAGCAGCAGCACGAACATGAGTGTGTGAGCAGATGAGTATGAATGAACACAGCAGCATGAAATAATCAGCAGCATGGATAATCAGCAGCACATATCACCAATCAAAGTGGCATCACAGTGATTTATTATTTTTATTTTTTTCACTGTGATAATTCTGGTTATAGGGATGTATGTCTAACAGCTTCAGGGTAGAAGTTGTTCCTTAGTCTAGAGGTTCTTCACTTAATTCTCCACAACCTTCTGCTTGAGGGTATCGGGGCAAAAAGTGTGTGTGCTGGGTGAGTGGGGTCCTTCATGATGCAGGTGGCCTTCATCCTGCATTCCTAGCACTTTGAGATTTTTATTAATGAAAAGTGCATTATAAATTGAATTCATTATTATTATTATTATTATTATTATTATTATGTGGAGGTGTAGATATCTGTGATGGTGGGAAGGCTGACTCCAACAGACTTCTGTGCAGCATTCACCACTCTCTGCAGAGCTAACACAATGCTAACACAATTCAGGCTAACACAATGAGGTGAACTACATTTAGCTCATTATACAGTATACTGCAGGTCTTATGGCTGATGTTGTTATACAAAAAATAATGTTGCACAATAAATGCGTACTTATGAAACAAACAAAGACTTTTTTAATGTATAAGTCAGTGTTAGGTCAATATATCAAAAGAGATGTGATGAAGGACAGAAACATGCAGTCAAAACATAATTGATCATTCACACAATGATTGCATTATTCATTAAACTTTATGTGGGTGGCACCATTGCTCATTTGGTAAAGCTGTGGCCTCTCAGCAAGGAGGCTGCAGGATCGAATCCCGGCAAAGGACCTTTGCATGTTCTCTCCGTGCATGTGTGGTCTCCGGGTACTCCGGTTTCGTCCCACAGCACATTCATGTTAGGCTGTAACTCTAAATTGTCCCTAGGTGTGAATGAGAGAGTAAATGATTGTTTGTCTCGTTTGTCTCTGTGTGTCTCTGTGATGGACTGGAGACCTGTCCAGGGTGTCCTCCTTCTCTCGCACAGTGACTGCTGGATATGGGCACCAGTGACCACCATGACCCGAAAAGGAAGAAGTGGGTAAATATAATGGATGGATGGATTGATTAAACTATACGTAAAGAAAATCTGAGCAAACCACTTTTTCTGTGTTTTATTTTATAACACCAGCCTTTAATTTATTATCAAAATTTAAAAGCATTGGTTTATTTGCCCAATGGCCAGCTTGAGCCGGAAAAGGGTAGCATGCCCTCTCCGGGTCGGGGAGGAGGTCCTGCCCCAAGTGGAGGAGTTTAAGTATCTCGGGTCTTGTTCACGAATGAGGGAAAACTGGAGCGTGAGATCGATAGGCGGATAGGTGCAGCGTCCGCAGTGAAGCGGGCGCTGTACCGGTCTGTCGTGGTGAAGAGAGAGCTGAGTCAAAAGGCAAAGCTCTCAATTTACCGATCGATCTACGTTCCCACCCTCATCTATGGTCATGAGCTTTGGGTTGTGACCGAAAGAACGAGATCTCGGATACAAGCGGCTGAAATGAGTTTTCTCCGCAGGGTGTCTGGACTCTCCCTTAGAGATAGGGTGAGAAGCTCAGTCATCCGGGAGGGACTCGGAGTAGAGCCGCTGCTTCTCCACATCGAGAGGAGCCAGTTGAGGTGGCTCGGGCATCTGGTTAGGATGCCTCCTGGACGCCTCCCTGGTGAGGTGTTCCGGGCATGTCCCACCGGGAGGAGACCCAGAGGAAGACCCAGGACACGCTGGAGGGACTATGTTTCTCGGCTGGCCTGGGAACGCCTTGGGATTCCCCCAGAGGAACTGCTCCAAGTGGCTGGGGAGAGGGAAGTCTGGGCCTCCCTACTTAGGCTGCTACCCCCGCGACCCGACCCCGGATAAGCGGACAAAAATGGATGGATGGATGGATGGTTTATTTGCTCTAAATAAATATTGATATGCTCATAAGCTAAAGGAACTAGGTATAGTATGGTTGAAAAGAGATTAGTTCAAATTGAAAAGAAATGTTAAATTTATGTCTTTGGATTTTATAAGATAGTTAAAGGTTTTATTTGCATGTTGAATATAAATAAAAAATAAAGAGTTGTTGTATTATACAATGGGTTTGTTCCCCCCACTGGTATAACACCAGAAATGCTATTGAAATATTTTATTAAATCTGACAAATCAGTTCTTGCTAATGATGCAAACAGTATAAACTAGTAAAGACAATATAAAAATGTCAACATCTTAGTAAACACATCTCACATTTCAAATTAAAATAAGGATATTTTAAAAGCATATAACAAATATTTATTGTTTGTTTGTTGTTTTTTTGCTATTGATTTGCTTTAGATTACATAAAAAAAATTGATCTGTCTTTTTTTTCTTGAAACTGAAGCGTTTTTTTTTTTTTTTTTTAAACCACTTGGCCATATGCTGTTGAAGATTCTCAGTCATCCAGGACATGCTCTGAGGTCAGCGGACCAGGTACTTTTGACAATCAGGGACTCGTCTTAAACGCAGAGGTGACAGAGCTTTCTCTGTAGCAGGCCCAAGACTCTGGAATGAGTTACCTCTGCTCGTCAGACAGCCCCCCCCCCTCTCGGTGTTCAAATCCCGTCTGGAGACGCATTACTATTCTGTCGCTTTCAACACCTGCTGATCTATGTTTGGTTGTTTTATTTATGATCTGCAATGTTCCTATGTCTATTTTTCTGTACTTCATTGTTGTGTGTTACCTGTTGTTTGTTTGTACAGCACTTTGGTTGGCTTTGTCGCTGTTTAAAGTGCTCTATAAATAAAGTGGTATGGTATGATAAAATCAGAACAAGTGTTCAAAACAAAAACAACTGGACTTTATTTGTAACTTTATTTGTAACTTTATTTGTAACAAATAAAGTCCAGTTTCTTTTGTATTGAACACTTGTTCTGATTTCACTTGGCCATCTTTAACAGTTTATACCATGTTTGAACACAAATAGTAGCATTAAAGGTATTGTGACAATATGCTAAAACATAGACATCTTTAGAAAGAGGAGCTACTCAGCTTTGATTTTTTGTACACAGATGCTTCGAATAATTAATATATAAAAGTTTTTTTTAATAAAATAGTTTAAATAACGTAACTGCAGTGCGTCGCGGTTTTCGGGTGGAGAAAGGAGGGGTCAAATGCAGACGCATTTTTATGATGCAATGTAATGAACGCACATTATAAATAACAATGGCAGAGAATATAGAAACCAAGAAATTAAGTAATTTAAGTGAAGATTTGAGCAATTTGTCTTCAGTTTGGGAAGCCGAAGTTAGTTCGAGTGATGAACAAGAAACAGCTGGTTGTAATGTAGGTCTGCAGCCATATTAATTTGAGCCTAGGGCGAGATACACTCGAGCGTCCTCACGATACGCCTATATGCAGCGTACGTACGCTGTGGCAAAAGCGTAGCCCCGCGTAGCCCCTCAGGGCATGTACGCGCAAAAGTATTTTTTTACTACGCATACGCGATGCGCATACGCGATGCGCGGTGTCTGACCTAAACTTCCCCGGCGCCGGACTGTTTTGTATGTTACACAAATGAAATAAATTCCCCTTCTTTATCGCTGATCGGGCCTTTTCTTTTGTTTTTTTGCCTAAAGTCAAGTAACCGCTTCTTCCTCCGTTCACTCGATGAATGAAATGAATGAATTCAGGTCCTACCTGGGTGCGCGATGTTTTATATATTCCCTGGTGGGCTGTGTGCTGCAGGAAAAGCACTCCCTGTTATTATTTTTATTTCTGAGAGAACTTTTTATAACATATATAGTAGAAAGACCGTATCAGAACACCGCAGAAGTCTGAGCGAGCTGCTCATGATGCATTCTCGAGGTTTCACTTTGAGCTGACTGAAATCTGTCAATCATTTCAGTAGGCGTGTCAGCAAGTGACCAATCAGCGAGCTCAGTTGAGTCCCCTCCGTGCTCAGCTGCTCATATTACAACAAGGAGAACGCGAGCGTTTGAAAGCTGATAGTTTCTGAAAGTATAGAAGCGAAAACGTACGCTCCGTATACGCGCGTATACGGAGTCTGCTTCACTGTATCTCGGCCTTTACTGTTCAGGGAGCGAGGGGGACTCCGAGATTTCAGAGGAGGAAGGTTTCCGAGGGTGAAGGGATGGAACCCGATCTTAATCGTCTACAGAACGTACCAGCATTTTTCAAGTTTTACACACAAAAAAATGGCGATCTTGAAGACAATGAAACTGCGTTCTAATAGCAGCCGCAGACTGACCGTCATGTGTCTACGTCACATGACGTCGCATGCGGAAGTACCCGGATTTCCCATGACGAAACACGGCACCAAGTTTAAAATCACTTTGAAACTAATTTTCATTGATTTATCATTTTGCTTGTAAAAATGAACATAGTTGAATAATAAAACATATATATGTTGTGCCACTTTATCCATAGTTCCAACATCATGTCACAATACCTTTAAGGTTTGCATCAAATTATACTGATGACACACAATTTATATAGTATTTATTGTGTTTTAATTCATGTGCTTGCTTTTCTCAAGAGTAATTTCCAAAAGTAAAAGGATTAAGCTATGACTTTGTAGAAAGACAACAATCTAAGGTTGGACAGTAGCCTAATCAGATAAACAGAAGCCCAGATGGGTTGTGTCGAAACATGGCTGAACAACTTTGATCTCATCCTTCCTGCCGAGGCTACAGGAATCGCCCTCACGTCTTGATGACTGCCTTGCAATCAAAGCTCTGTCAGATGCGGCGGCCCATCCCTCAGGACCGCCCCAGCTATTCTCAGATTAATCACTTGACAGGTCCTCTGAGAGCCAACAGCTTCTGCTGGGCCTGCAGGTTTCAACATAACAAATCTCCGACACCTTCTATATGCAAACACTGCTCCAAACAACAAACAGTAATGTGTGGTTTAATGCTATGGACATGTCCGCTTAGTTTTAGTTAAACCTAATTGAACAGTTTTTAATCTAGTAAGTAATCCAACCCTGCAGTCAGAGTAATGTAGTTGTTTGATTTTGGAGAAATCTGCAATTACATTTGATTCAAAGATCAGATTTCAAATAATGGGTTTATTTTATTATAGAAAATGTGCACAGGGAGTTAACTTCAGATTTATTTGGGCTATAAAATAATGGACACTGCTTAATACATACATCTGACCAGATCATCTATTGTGATCAGTTACAATAAATGACTTCCCAGGAGACCACAGTTCATCCCAAGATGTGCCGTTTTTCCAAAGTCCAATTGGTTCAACATAATTTCATATGTACATCTTTTTGTGTATGCAAATACAGATGTTCGTGTTAGGCACCAGGCTTGCCTTCAGAGGATATTTTATTGTTTTCAAGCAAAGTCTGATCAGATTAACAGGTGAGACTGAGAACAAGACACATCTGAAATTCAATCAAGCTGCATTCTCCAGTTTTATCCCAGTGCTTCTGTAATCATGCTTCATGCCAATCAAGTCTGCATTATTGCAGAAATTTGAATATTTTCAGATTTAATTTCTAAAAATGGCTCTGACTGAAAAACAGACTGCATTATTTATGACAATGCTGCTTCACTAACATTATACCATGCATCTGACTAACGTACTGTAGACTGCTTTTTTTTTCACCTTATATAATATGACTGTAAAAAAAACAGGTCTATATAAGCCTAGTGGTATTTTTATGTGAGACAAACATGAGGCTGTTGTAACACTTTCTTTTGTTGGAATCAAGCGGCGCCTTTGATGTTCTGACAATAATACTCTGAGCCTTTTGTGGTCAAGATGCTTGACAGATAAAGGAATTCAGTGTATTGCAGCATCTAAGCATAAATCCCTTTTTCCTCACTCAAAATGATTTTCTTTTTTATTTGAGTTCATTCTAGACATGGAGGAAATTCAAAGGAGGGGTTGGATTAAGGTTGCTATTTTATTCCATACCTTGTTATGGCACTGCATTTTAAAAGCTGTACAAAAAACCCCGACTTTCAGTCCTCGTGAGATTTACCTCTGTAAGTTGTGTCTTTGTCTTGTTCGCTATGGCTCCACTTGAAGTTTAAGCCCTTGTCCACATCTTTTTTTGTTTTCTGCTGCCAAAACTTGCTGTAAAATGCTGTATGCCCTTGTCAACGTCTGGAGGTGCCTAGACAGACAATAATGATCTGGCAGTAGGCCAACAAACCACAGCGAGTCGAGGCGTTGCAACTGATACTGCAGGATGGAACTGGTCGTCCTTGCTTTATGTCATTCTATAAGAACCAGAGAAGCTTGAGCAGCGTACTATTGTTAATTAAAAACGTATTGCAGTGTAAGAATTTGGTACCAAGTGGAAAGGAATTGAGTTGTGAAATTATTTTGCTGCTGAAAGTGGCAGAAAATGTCAATGCCTATGTTTATCTCCCTGTCCCCTCTTCAAAAAAATCAAACAAAAAATAAATAAATAACTGAAAGAACATTAGCTGTATTATGTAACCATTTCATCCTATTTATGTGTTTGGAAAGCCTTCAGTGAGTTTACTGGCTCAGGTAGAGAAAGTGTGGGACACCTGGTCTCAGCAGACTCTTCTGACAAACGGACACAAAAGCCATTTAAAGTCCCAAGAGGCTTGTCAGGGTCCCCGACTCTTACATGAGAAGGTGGAAAATGTGAACGTAGCTTTTGCATCAGTAGAAATTTTTAAAATGTGCCATGATGTATCAGAAAACAATCTGGCACAGAATTATCAAGATTATTTTATGAGTTAACTTATATATGCTTTACTTGTTGTTTTATTGCAATCAACCACACAAAGGAGGGTTGAGGTGGATACAGTGGTGGATGGATGCATCGTATACAATGACGAGTCTGGTGAAAGGCAGGAGGTGGAACACCTGGAGAGCTGGTGCAGGAACAACAACCTTCACATCAATGTGAAGAAGATGAAGGAGACGGTTGTGGATTTCAGATGGAGCAAACACCACCACCCCCCCAGGAGGATCTGAGGTGGAAGTGGCCTCCAGTTACACCTGAATGACAACCTCAACTGGAGCAACAACACCAGTCTGATCAAGAAAGCACATCAGAGACTACTTCCTCAGGCGGCTGAGTCAAGCCGAACTGGGAAGCCCAGTCCTCACCTCCTTCTACAGGTGTGCAGTGGAGAGCATCCTGTGCTCCAGCATCAAGATGTGACATGGAGGCTGCACAGCTGCAGAAAGAAAAGTTTTGCAGAGAATGGTAAAGGCTGCACAGAAGTCTGTTGGAGTCAGCCTCCCCACCATCACAGACATCTACACCTCCAGATTTAGGAAGAGAGCCACCTGCATCATGAAGGACCCCACTCACCCAGCACATACACTTTTTGACCTGCTCCCCTCAGGAAGGAGGTTGAGGATCATTAAGTGTAGAACCACTAGACTGAGGAACAGCATCTAACCTGAAACTGTTAGACTCATGAATCCCTAACCAGGAAAATCACTGTAATGCCACTTTGATTGGTGATGTGTGACTTATCCATGCTGCTGATTATCCATAATGCTGCTGATTTCTTGCCTTTAAGCTGCTTTATTCATACCCATCTGCTCACAACATACTCATATTCAAGCTGCAGTTTAATACACTGTATTATATTGCATTATTAATGTTTAGCGTATATCTTAGATCCTTGTATACTGTTATTATTTATACTTTATGTTTTAGCTGTTTTGGGTATTACTGGGACCTTGAGTACACAATTTCATTCCACCTCATGTACCACATGTGATGTGAATGGCAATAAAGAACCTTGACCTTGAATGGTTTCAGTGTTCAAATGTTCTTAGCCTATAAAGAAGGATGCACTTTGGTGTTGTGAAAATTAGGATAACTCATTAATTTTCATTTGAACACTCAGAAAGTAATCATTGATTGTACACCTGAATACCAACCAATTTAAAATAGCCGCCAGAGCTAATTACCATATCATACCAATGTATTTATAGAGCACTTAAAACAGCAACAAGGCCAACCAAAGTGCTTTACAATAGAAACAAACAAGCACAGCGGACAGGGAAACATAAAATAAAAATATAGATACAAATAGCAGCAGATAATAATTGAATGGCCAATACTGTATAGTACAGACAGGATCAAAACAAATCACGCCGTGTTAAAGGCAAGAAAATAAAAGTGGGTTTTCAAGTAAGACTTAAAGACTCAAGGGCGAGGCAGACCTCTGCGTTGTTACCAGCGCCGCTCGACGCGCGCAGGCTGCGCGCAGGCTGCGCACAGGCTGTTCACAGCAGAGCTCTGCGTGAGCAGCTGCGCGCGGAGCGTTTACCTACAGGACAAACTGAGGTCGCTGATTGGTCATTTGCTGACACGCCTACTGAAATGATTGACAGGTCTGGGTGGTGAGAAAAGCCACAGGCTGCGCAGCGTTTTTCTGTGTTTATATGTTAATAAAAAGTTAAAAAAAATAAAATAAAAACAGGGAACGCTGCTCCTGCAGCCCACAGCCCACCAGGAAATATTTAGAACCTGGCGTATCCACGTTGGACATGACTTTAGTTCACTTGAGACAAGTTCATTCATTCCTCCTCATCGGAGGAGGAAGTGAATGGTGACCGCTTCAAGCAATCACTTGACTTTTGGCAAAAAAACAAAAGAAAAGTCCAGTTCAGCGATGAAGAAGGGATATTTAATACATTTGTGTCTCATACAAAACAGTCCGCTACCGGGCAGCTCATTGTGAGACAACGCGCGCGCGTGAGCGGTCGTAAAATTTGAGCTTGGCGCGTTCACGCCCGCGATCAAAGGCTTGTGCCGCGGCGCTCACATGGCGTGGCGCGGCGCTCGGACCGACGCGGAGCTATGCCTTGCCCTTGAGTGTGGGACCCTGCCTGACATGTAGTGGCAACTCATTCCACAATCTTGGACCTGCAACAAAGAAAGCCCTTTCACCTCTGAGCTTACAATGGGTTTCTGGAACTGACAGGAGCATCTGGTCTGCTGACCTCAGAGAGCGCAATGGGACATATGGCTGCAGAAGATCAGTGAGATAAGATGGGGCAGAACTGTTCAGTGATTTAAAAAACATACAGGAGTATTTTGAACTGGATCTGAAGGTGAATGGGTAGCCACTAGCCAGTGCAGGGAGGCCAACATTGGTGTAATGTGCTCTCTATGGCCTGTACCAGTTAAAAATTGGGCTGCAGCATTTTGGACTAGTTGTACATGTGCAATGGAGGACTGACTGATTCCAAACAAAAGGGCATTGTAGTAATCAAGCCTGGATGCTAGGAATGCATGAATCACTGTCTCAATATTATTTTTGGACAGTATGGGCTTCAGCTTAGACAGCCACTTCAGCTGAAAAAAACAAGATTTAACAATCATGTTTACATAACTGTTAAGTTTCAGGGAAGGGTCCATTATCACTACCAGATTAGTGACTCTTTGTTTCTCTAATGGGGCTAGAGAGAAAATGTCAATGCAGTGGTTCATGAATGTGCTATTGGGATGGAACAACATGACTTCAGACTTCTTCTCATTGACACTTAAGACGTTTAAAGCCATCCAGTCTCAGATGTCAGCCAGGCAGTCAAGAAGAAGTTGAATAGAGCATGAGCCTCTGTGCCTCAGGGGGAAGTAAATTTGACAGTCATCAGCGTAGAAATGAAAAGATATGTTGTGTTAGCGGAAAATTGCACCTAGTGGCTGCAGGTAGGGCTGGGCGATATGGAAAAAATCATATATCACGATATGGACTTTTTAATATCACGATAACAATATTTATCACGATATAAAAAAAAAAACTTTGGTCCAAATTTTTCCTGTACACACACACACATCGTGTTGTATATATACAACACGATGTGTGTGTGTGTACAGGAAAAATTTGGACCAAAGTTTTTATTTTATTTTTTATTTTATTTTACTACAGATACAGTTACAATTATAAGAATGTGAACAAAAAGAACAAGGAAATTTGGACCAAAGTAGAAACTTTGGTCCAACTTTGGACCTACTTTGGTCCAAATTTTTCCTGCAGGTGGCGGTAAAACAACGGCTGCTAATAAAACCCACGAAGAAGAAATCCGCTCTGATTGGAATCTGGAGTAAACAAGGCATTGAAACAGAAAAGAGAAAACGTTGCGTTTGATTCCGGTTCTGTTGTGTCTCTGGTCTGTTTTGTATTGGTTAACTGGACCCGAGTTCGGACTCGGTTGAACTTCGTGTCCTCTGGACCCATTTTGTCTCCGAGTTTCAGCGGAGCTAAATAATGGAAGCTAACAAGGTGAGCTTCCCCTCTTTTTGGTAAAAGTTCTTCTTCTTGGGCTGCCTGTGCAGCTGTTTCACCATGTTGTGACACCCATAGATATCTGGTGACACCGGCTTCATGCCGGCTGCGTCTCTGTTGAACTCGAGTTTAACAACGTAAAGCATGTGTCGCAAACCCGCGCGTACGTCAAACATAAAGCAGCGCCGTCATCTCGCAAAACGACAGTTACTTTTTTATTCTTATTTATCACGATAGAGACGATAGAAGGAAAGTAGCACGATAGACACGTTTCTATCGTCCCCACGATATATATCGTCATATCGCACAGCCCTAGCTGCAGGTATAAAGAAAAGAGAAGGGGACAGAGGATGGACCCCCTGCGGCACCCCCCACTGAAGCGCTGCCGATGCTGAACTGAAATATTTGATATTGACACAAAAGGTTCTGTCAGAGAGGTAGGACCTAAACCATTTGAGGGCTGACCCTGTGATGCCCACCCACTGCTCCAGCCAGGAAATGAGGATCCCATAGTTGATGGTATCAAAAGCAGATGTAAGGTTCAATAGGACAAGCAACACAGAACCCCTGTGTCTGTAGCTAGGAAAAATTTGTTAAAAACCTTCAGTAGAGCAGTTTCAGTGCTGTGGAGAGATTTGAAGCCGGATTGGAATAACTCTAGGATAGTGTGATCCTCCAAGAAGCATTTCAACTGAGACTCAACTATTTTTTCCAGTAGTTTAGAGGTGAATGGGAGTCTGGAGACAGGCCGGAAGTTAGACATGACTGATGGGTCATGGTTCATTTTTTTTTTTCAGGAGAGGCTGGACAGCAGCATGCTTAAACATTTTTGACATCCCACCTGAGGATAAACTGCTTTTCACAATAGCGAGAATAGAAGGACCCAGAGTAGAGATGCGCGATATAAACGGTACATGGTAGAAACAATAGAAATTTAGCCTACGCTAGAGATCTGTCTTTTACCGGCTAACCGCAGAAAATCACGGTTGTCAGATTTAATATTTACTTTTTTTAGTTTAAAACTGTGCATAAGTGGTGTTGAAGTGTACAATCAAAGTTGTCAGAGTTAATCGTTACATTTTTTGTGTTGAAAACTGTGCGTAAGTGCTGTTAAAGTATTTTCTTCGAGTGCTAAGTAGCGAAGCTATAAGCTAACTACGTCCGGCTTGCCGTAGTGTTGCCATATTCGGATGCATGCGCAAAACGCTGTGTTCTGTTGAAAGTTTTTTTTTTTGTCGAAAGTTAAAGTAAGCGTTGGTCAGCTTTAGAGAAACCTGCCCTCTGATCTGTGAACAGAACGCTGTGTTGTGTGATTTTACTGCGAGACCCTCTGGTCAAAGCCACAGAGGAAACTGGTTGCCTTGTCAGCTCTCCTTAAAGCTGAAGGAGACGCCCACTAGAGGGTTGGAGGGTGAAGTGTTTTCAGTGTAAAATGCTGCTCTGTTACTGTTCATTTCTTAAGTGACAATATTGGAAACTGTTAAGAGTTAACAACATATTCTTTATCTAAAAAAGCTAAGTCTGGTCCTTTGGACATTCAAAAAATAAAACAAAACAAAAAAAAAAAACTGTAGAAACGTTTCGTCTTTCGTCCGAAAGACTTCCTCAGTCTGAGAAGCTGTATTCAGCTCAGTCTTATAAATAGCACCCTCTCACAGTGTTACACAACCAGTTTGCTGATGACAGCCGAAACCAGCTGCTCATATGATCAAGGAGGACCATCAGCCTGACGATAGATTGTTAGCACCCTGATGGTTGTTTGCTATTCACAGAGGGCTGAGTGATACTAGCAATAATCCAGAGGACCAGACTTAGATTTTTTAGATTTTTCTACCTGGATTATTGAGCATGCATCAGGGAACATATTCTTTAGTTTAAAACTTATGGCTAAAACTACACAAGATATATTTTGCACTGTTTTGCACTACAAGAAAGAAGCCTAATGCTTGAGTTGTTAATTATTTAAAAACTCTCTGGACCTAGTAGTGAAATTTTCTTAATAGAGATTATTTTGTGGTATAGCAGTTTTCAAAATAAATTATGGCAAAAGGACACCCTATGCTTCATTCCTATTGCAAGTTTTATACCAAAAACATATTGCGATATATATCGTTATCGCCACCCTTCACAATACATATCGTGATATGAATTTTATGCCATATCGCACATTCCTAACCCAGAGCAGGAAAATCCTATTTTAGTAGTTGAGGAAGGACCACATCAAAAGGGGAACCAGAAGGCTTCATGTTGCACATTACCTGATCCAGTGCAAACAGAGAGATTGGCTCAAAGTGGTCAAATACAGCTGTACATTGAGATGGGATGGACGGATCATGAGCTGGTGGAGAAATGAGTACCCAAGGGTTAGCAACTTTTTCTAAAAAGAAATGGAGGAAGTTTTCATAAAGTTCAGTTGAGGCTTCCAGAGGTGAAAGTTCACTGAGGTGTAGAACTGAGTTTCATGGTGGAAAAAAGAACTTGGGGATTGTGGGAGTTTGAGGGAATTATATCAGAAATGTATTTAGATTCAGCAGCTTTAACTGCTTTCTGATAACGACGCCAGCTCTCCCTTAACATTTGAAAAGAAACCTACTGCATGTCTTTCATCCACCTGCGTTCTGCTCTCCTACACTGCTAACGGCTTGAGTGATGTCATTAAGCCACGGCTCTGATCTAAGTTGAGTTTTTCTGGTTTTAAGGGGAGCAACACGGCCCAGAACATTTAAACAGAGAGTTGAACTGAGATGTTAGCGCCTCGGTGGTAAAAGACACCAGTAGCTGTTCGATCCTCTCAGAGTTAAAAGTTTCATTAAAACGAGCAGCAGTGAAACGGTTAATGGTGTGTGTGACATGTGCAGGAGCGCACAGCTTAGCAGTAGGACAAGGGGGTTGAAGTCAAACAATACAGGCATGTGATCTGAAAAAAACGTCGCCGATTTCCAAATTACAGAGACATTGCGTGTTAAAACGAGGTCCAGCGTGTGACCGTGTTCTTGGATGAGACCTGCTGAGATAAATTAAAAGAGTCCAATAAATCTAGAAAGGCCTTCAGTAAGAGCTTCTCCTGACAACACACATGAATATTAAAGTCCCCAATAATCAAAACATGATTGTATCTCAGTGTGATATCAGCCAAAAAAAAATCAGAGAATTCACTTATGAAGTCCTTGGATTGAGGGGGCGGTAGACACGTGCGCACAGAACCAGAGGAATACGTCCGAGTTCAAAGATGCTCAGGTCAAAGCTGGACCAGGAAACCAAGATGGCCAACTGTTTACAGGCAAAGTTTGGTTTAAAGCAAGGGTGCTCATTAGGTAGATCGCAATCTACTGGTAGATCTCTGAGGTAGTACTGGTAGATTGCAACGTGACATTAAAAAAATATTTGTCAGCCTATCAAACATTCTGTCACTTGATTGACATACAGGGCAGCCATTCACAGCCCTCATTCTCTCAAACCAGGTCTGAGAGATTTTTGGGGAAACCCCATCCCCGTTCCCCAACCTCCGAAGGTGTGAAATTCTCCGTGTATGAAGTTGCACACACGTAGCGCTGCAGTCAAATGTTTTTTTGCACTAACAACAGATTTAAATAATGGCAGAGAGCTGAGTGTTTTTCTGCTACTCACCCTTTTTCAGCATGCAGGAGCAAAACTAATAAAATCCAGGGTCCAAAGAGACAATATTCACCAGTTTGGACGTAACTGTTCATGCAGTCGCTGCATGCACAATGAATACAGCTGAGCCCAGGGTTGCCAGATAAAAAAAATGCCTTATTTACCACCTCCTTTTCTGAGCACATGTTCAAGAAACACAACACAAACTTCATCTTGCTCAAGATGAGAGTTCTGCAATGGAGTTAAATTCAAAGCAGTCTGCTTCTCAGACAAATAGTGTTAAATTATTATTTTATCTATGAATGTTTCTGTTAAATTATTATTTTGTATAAATGTTTCTGTTCAGTGCCCTGAGATTACTTCTTTTGTGAATTGACGCTATATAAATAAACTGAATTGAATCTTAGAACATCTTTACTCAGCACACACAACAATTTATGTCAAAATACTATCATTTTAAAGCCACATTATTATAGTTCATAATTTCTTATCTGGCAACCCGACTGACATGGAAACTACAGCATTTTTCATGTAAACCAGCTTATTTTTTTGTTTATTACCCCCAATAAACATTGAAAAATCACTAATGTTTCCACAGTTTGTTTTCGTGTAAACGGGGCCTTATAGTAGGTAGATCACTTTGACTTGATCATTTCAAAAGTAGCTCGCATGCTGAAAAAGTCTGAACACCCCTGAAAGACTGTTAATAATCCACCACTGTGCTGGCCTGATGGCCGCGGGGCATTAAAACACAGACAGTCTGGAGGTAATAATTCCACCAAGGTGCTGGACTCACAATCAGATATCCAAGATTCCGTGACGTAGAGAAAATCAAATTGTTCGTCATTAAAAAGGTAATTGAGGATAAAAGTCTTGTTGGAAAAAGACGTTGCTTTGATTAAACACATCCTGATAGGGTCCAACGCAGACACAGCCGTGGTGGGGGTAGCGTGCCTGCGGCTGCATATTTTAAAGAACAGCACTTCTTGGTCGGCTTGTGCCGCGCACAGGTAAACAACTCCAGTTGTTTACATCGACTGAGCATGCGGGTAGCTGGCCAGCAGCCGGTCCCTTGGAGCATCGGGTCAGAGAGGCGATGGTCAGATCCAGAGCGAGCCCCATAGCTTTTGACAGAATAATCCGCACGGTGCCTTAGTTTCACCAAAACTCCTGCACGCTTCCCACGACGTCTGCAACGTTTCCTCCAGGGAGAAAGGCCAGAAGAAATGCAGGAATCTCTGACAGAACCAGTGGAGGAGAGTGTTGACCGCTGTACAGAAACTTTGCAGCCATTTCAGCAACATAAAAAACTCCAAAAGTGCCTGACGATCATACCGCAAATATGATTTGGTACGTTGCACAAAGCATTGTAAAAATAACAAAAATAGAAGATAAACAGAGAGCAAGGGATGTAAGGATTGTGCCCTCTGCTGGGCCTTCCTTGTCTGTTCTCCTTTTTGTCTCTTGTTAATTATCCCCGATCTGTTTTGTCCTTGTCTCATGCCCAGGTTTTTGTAATCCGTCTTGTCTTGTCTGTAAATATATAAGCCCTGGTCTGTGTCTTAGTCATTGTCGGTGCATCATCGGGTATCCTCCTGTGTCTCTCACGTCTCCTAAATGTAAGTGTTTTTGCTGCCTCGTCAGTTGTTTATTTTATATCATTACAGATTTATTTTTATATTACTTCCTGGCCTCCAAGATTCTGTCTGCATATGGGTTATTTCCTGTTCAGCTCCGCCTGAAACCCTGACAGTATGCACCGACCAAAAACAAGACCTAGCCGACAGAAATTCTTTCCTACTCGTTCTCTCGAGCCCACGCAGATGGAAGAGACCATGATCTGCTGCAGCGGTTTCCACATCCGACTCATGCCGGCACGAGACTTCTGCTAGGAGGTGGAGATTTTGCCTTCTCCCTTCCTGGTCCTCGAGGAAAAGAGAAGGTCCCAGATCCAGGTGGCCAGCCTGACCCGCAAGTCAGGTCCCCTCTCATCCCCGGCTCAGTTCGGCTTCTCGGGGTAGATATCGAGAGAGGACGCAGAACCGGAGGACGAGCTCTACTCCATTCCTGCCCCTCATCCTCATCGTCGCCGCCGGAGTGGCAGAATATGAACCCGGAAGCCGTCCAATGCACTTGTTCCGGCACCTTCTGTGGGTCCGGCTCGGCGGAACTTAACTTCCTGAGGTAAGTCCCAACGTTTCCACGGGAGTGGGTCCTGTCGCCTCACCTTCCAGGGTTCCAGAGAGGGCAGGGCCCAGTGCCTCTCCGTCACTCCGAGCTATGCCTGCTCAGTTCGGAGAGACTGAGTTTTCCGAACCCGGTCCGGATGTCTCCATGTGGGTAGGTCCCGTTGTCTCCCCTTCCAGGTTTCTGGTGGGAGCGGACCTTGGCCTTTCACCTTCCCACAGAGCTTCCACGAGACAGTCCTGTCACCTCTCACTCTTGCCCCCATTCGTCTAAAGACCAGATGAAGGGGGGCCAGCCCGTAAATCGGTCAACACAACAATATCCCATCACTCCAGCAGAGGTCACCCCAAGAGATTCTTCAGGGGTGATAGATATCCCTGACATAAGCCACATAAACTCCATCCTACAGAGACTGTTTTCTTTAGCTAAGGATAACCCGGACTGTTCAAACCCATTTCTCACTTTAGCTGAAAGACTGTTATTATCAGTACCTGGTCTCACATCCATCCATCCCTTCATACCACCATATCCTTATGAAAATTCAATCCATCAGAGAACAAGCCCCAGTTTCAAAGTCTGAACCTGTTCTGTTTTTTCCTCAGTCTCCCTACCACCTGCAGTCTCTCCAGCACCTGCAGGGTCCTGTTCCGAGGGGGTCTTTGAGGACGCCCCTCATGTGTACTGCTTCTAGGGAGTCCTAGATGATGTCTCTCATGTCTCCCGTGCTGAGGGAGGTCTTGAGTCCGGGGAGAGGTCCCAGCCTGGTCCTGGACCGCACTGTCGCTGCCATGGCAGAGGTCTATTGCAGAGAGGACCTGCCGACTCAGCCCTAGTCCAAGAGGCTGACTCCTCACCCGCAGACTCGATGGCCGACTCTTCGTCTACAGACTCGACGGCTGACTCTTCGCCTGTAAACTTGACGGTCGACTCCTTACCTACAGGCTCTTAGGCTGCAGACTCCTCGCCCGGCTCTTAGGTTGCAGACTCATCGCCCAGCTCTTTGGCTCCTGTCTCTTCGGCTCTTTGTCTTGGCTCTTCTGCTCTTGGTCTAGGCTTTTCAGCTCTTGGTCCTGGCTCTTCAGCTCCTGGTCCTGGCTCTTCGGCTCCTGGTTCTGGCTCTTCGGCTCCTTGTTCTGGCTCTTCGGCTCCTGGTTCTACCGTTGAAGATTCCGCCTCTACCGCAGAAGATTCCGCCTCTACCGCCGAAGATCCCGCCTCTACGGCCAAAGATCATGTCTCTCCAGCGTCTCAAGTCACCACGACTTCCACCGTGGGTCCCTAGTCTGCCAACGCCACGACGACCACGGAGGGTCCCGGGTCTACCAATGCCACGACGTCCACGGAAGGTCCCCAGTATACCGATGCCACGACGTCCACCGTGGGTCCCCGGTTCACAGACACCATGACGTCCACCGTTGGTCCCCGGTTCACAGACACCACGACGTCTCCTTTGATGGCTTCCACATCTCCAGAGGCCCCTCAACCATCCTCGCCGCCTGCTGCAGAGGTCCCTCAGTTCGCTAAAGAGGTTCTTTCGTCCTTCTCGCCATCTGCTACAGAGGTCCCTCAGTTCGCTGAAGAGGATCTACCATCCTACTCGCCGCCTGCTGCAGAGATCCCTCAGCTCTTCTCGCCTCCTACTGCGGTGACGCCATAACTCTTCTTGTCGCCCGTTGCAGAGGTCCCTCTGCGTTCCTCTTTGTCCTGGCTCTTCAGCTCTTGGTCCTGGCTCTTCGGCTCCTGGTTCTGGCTCTTCGGCTCCTGGTTCTGGATCTTCGGCTTCTGGTTCTACCGCTGAAGATTCTGCCTCTACCGCTAAAGTTTCCGCCTCTACCGCCGAAGATTCCGCCTCTACCGCCTCTACCGCCGAAGATCCCGCCTCTACCGCCAAAGATCATGTCTCTCCAGCGTCTCAAGTCACCACGACTTCCACCATGGGTCCCTAGTCTGCCAACGTCATGACGTCCACGGAGGGTCCCCGGTCTACCGATGCATGACGTCCACCGTGGGTCCCCGGTTCCCCAACGCCACTACGTCCACCGTGGGTCCCCGGTTCACAGACACCACAACGTCTCCTTTGATGGCTTCCACATCTCCAGTGGCCCCTCAACACTCCTCGCCGCCTGCTGCAGAGGTCCCTCAGTTCGCTAAAGAGGTTCTTTCGTCCTTCTCGCCATCTGTTGCAGAGGTCTCTCAGTTCGCTGAAGAGGTTCCACCATCCTACTCGCCGCCTGCTGCAGAGGTCGCTCAGTTCTTCTTGCCTTCTGCCACGGTGACGCCACATTTCTTCTCATCGCCTGTTGCAGAGGTCCTTCTGCGCTCCTCGCCGCCTGCTGTAGAGGCTCCCCAGCATTTCTCATCACCTGTTGTAGAGGCTCTTCAGCCCTTTACGCCAGTGGTGGTCCCTGCAGCCACTGTCTCCAAGTCTGCGGGTTCCACATCACCGGGTGTAGAGATTCCTTTGCTCCCCACGTTATCCGCTGCAAAGGTTCCTCGGCTCCCTACGTCGCCTGTGGGTTCCACGTCACCTGGTGCAGAGGGTCCTCCGCTCCCCGCGTCGCCTACTGCGCAGGTACCTCGGCTCCTCACGTCGTCTGCTGGTTCCACGTCGCCTGGTGCAGAGACTCCTCTGCTCCTTGTGTTATCCCGGCCACTCCCTGAACTAACTCCTCATGATGGACGGCCTCCCGGCCACCCCCTTGAACTAACTCCTCATGTTGGACGGCCATCCGGCTGTCCTCCTGAACTGGCTCTTCATGCTGGATGGCCTCCCGACTGTCCTCCCTTGAACTTTTGATAATTTCTTAGGTCTAGTCTTTGTGTTTAGTTCCCACAGTTTAGTCTTTGTGTTTAGTTGTGTTTACTCCCAGGCCTCGTCCTGCCAGTTTTTGGTTTCTTGCCCTTGTGTTTTCCTTGTGTCCCTTTGCCTCCATCCTAGCAGTTCCTCCCTCCGCCCGCCCTAGTTTTTTTTTTCTTTT
>JBBPBX010001983.1:4594-19765 GCA_038048925.1 Garcialebias charrua | reverse complement strand
TATATATGTAATTTTATTTTATTTTTTTTACCAGGAAATGCTGAAGGATGAGGTGAGGACACTCACCTACAGGAACTCCATGTACCACAACAAGCACATCTTTAAGGATAAAATAGTTTTGGATGTTGGGAGTGGGACTGGAATCCTCTCCATGTTTGCAGCTAAAGCTGGGGCAAAGCACGTGTATGGGGTAAGACATGCTTTCTCTGGTGTATATTAGTCTAGCATCAGGTTGGAAGCACTGTGGAGTTGCTTGGTGTGGATGTGGATGTTCATTCAGTTTGAATGTAAGGTACATTTAATGGATTTTTTTATTTGTCAAAATCTTGAGAAGTGTCTTGCCTGACATGCAGTTAATATAAGTGTGTTGCTCAGGGAAGAGGTAATTAACTTTGATTCACCTTTTTCCCAAGAGCCTGACATGTCAAACTTCTGTGTGGCATCTTTATCAATTCTTGTATTTAATTGCCTTCATCATTTAGCTGTTTCCATCAGTTTGTCATATTTGTCTTTATGACAATATTTTGTGTTATTAATTAAATTTCCAGACCATCTGGAAGGGTATTTCCATACAAATGATACTTCAAGGATTTTAGCTCATATGTAACGCAATAAAGAAAAAAAAAAAAATCTAATTTTAAGTTCTGCTTCACACCCCTATATTGGTTCAAATTAAAGCTTTAAAGTATGCAATGATGGAAAATTCTGCATTAGACAAAGGCTTGAACAGACTCAAGTGGGTATAGAAAATAGATCAGTTAAAGCTAAATAACAATGACCTTTCCAACTTGTCCTCTTTTCTTGCTGAACTTGTTTCCGACGTGAACATCAGAGGTTACCAGCTTAGCCAAGGTGGAGATATGACATCTGGGCAAAAATAGGAAACATGTACCTTTTACATCTTTGGAGTAAAGGACAAGTGGAAACCCACAGTGACCATGACTCTTCCTGACACAAGTGAGATGTGTAAGAGGAAATGTGTAAACGAGTGTCGCCAACACACCTCGAGGTATCAGTATTTCCAATGAGCTCTGATAATTGTGAACACAGCTAGTGGCTATCTTCTCAATGTGGTTCAGAAAGAGAAGAGGAATTATCAACAACTGGAAGCCTGGCATTTGCAATTAGCCCACACCATTAGCACAGTAATCCAAGCACACTCGTGCATGTACATGGTGCAACAAACAGTACTGCTGACTGTTAGCTCAGATGGTGCAGCCAATTGTTTCTTGAGGCACCAGAAACATCCGGAGTAGTCCTCCACTAATCACAAACAGGAAGTCCAGCAGGACAGCTTCAGGGAAGCTGTGCTAATGCATCCTGTGTGCTTGTGTGATGGAAAAGCTGATGTTCTGCGTAAGCAAATACAAGCCAGAGTTTGTTGTTTGTTTGAGTTACATTTGATTGCATTAAAACAAATAACTTCTCAGATTCTCAGACTTAGCTTTTTTAGATTTTTCTACCTGGATTATTGAGCATGCATCAGGGAACTTCTCAGATTCATTATTTTAGTTATCCGTCATCTCTTAGGTAAAATATACTTATGAAGCATGAAAAACTAAAGCTCTCCAAAACTCCATGCTTCCTGGACTGTGCACAGAGCAGTTGAGTGCTTTTGCATTTGAGCCTGTTTGCTTCCCAGTGATCCTATCCCAGCTTAATGGTTTTATGATTGAGAGCTCTGAAGTTCACTCATATGGTTTAATATGACCAGATGGGTTTTTTGCAGCTCATTCGGGTCTTTATACCTCAGACAAAAAGCACTATGTTAAGTGGAACTCAGTATAAACACTCAATAAAACATTGTCTCTTTGACTCGACAATGCTGAAAAAGTCTGTGATGGATTTGCGACCAGTCATGGGTGTCTACCCCCACTCACATAGTGATAGCTGGACATGAGCACCAGTTATTACCATGACCCAAAAAGAAAGAAACGGGTAAAAGATGATGTATGTATGTATATACAGTATGTATGTATGTATGTATGTATGTATGTATGTATGTATGTATGCATGTATGTATGTATGTATGTATGTATGTATGTATGTATGTATGTATGTATGTATGTATGTATGTATGTATGTATGTATGTATGTATGTATGTATGTATGTATGTATGTATGTATGTATGTATGTATGTATGTATGTATGTATGTATGTATGTATGTATGTATGTATGTATGTATGTATGTTGTATGTATGTATGTATGTATGTATGTATGTATGTATGTAGTATGTATGTATGTATGTATGTATGTATGTATGTATGTATGTATGTATGTATGTATGTATGTATGTATGTATGTATGTATGTATGCATGTATGTATGTACAGGTGATCCCCGACTTATGAACGAGTTCTGTTACTACGACTATCTCATAAGACGAAATATCGTATGTCGGAACCCGAAACACGTGTTGCTCGTAAGTCCGGATTTTCGGTTGTAAGTCAGAAAATTTTCATCACAAACGTTCATACTAGTTCATAAACATGCTCAGAAACTTGTTTCCAAATGGTTAGCTAACACACTTTCATCTAAAAACACATAAAAGTGCTGTATTTTCTGTATGTTCCTTACAAATTTACTGTTCGTTAGTGAGTTCGTAAGTCCGGAACCGTGTATGTCTGTGTTCTCGTAAGTCGGGGATTACTTATGTATGTATGTATGTATGTATGTATGTATGTATGTATGTATGTATGTATGTATGTATGTATGTATGTATGTATGTATGTATGTATGTATGTATGTATGTATGTATGTATGTATGTATGTATGTATGTATGTATGTATGTATGTATGTATGTATGTATGTATGTATGTATGTATGTATGTATGTATGTATGTATGTATGTATGTATGTATGTATGTATGTATGTATGTATGTATGTATGTATGTATGTATGTATGTATGTATGTATGTATGTATGTATGTATGTATGTATGTAAAAGCCTACTGACACTTTTTTCTTGCTGAATTGTGCCAGTGCTGTTTTCAGCGGCACCCCCATATTTTCACCCTAATGTTGTGGCTCTAAACTTGAATGAAATATTTCAGGCAAGGACTGCAGGATGAATAAATTAATTAATTAATTAAATTAAAGAACAAAATAATGTACATACGTATATACATACATACATACATACATACATACATACATACATACATACATGATCTCATTTGTGTAGTATTGTCCAGGTGGTGTTTAAGGGAGAAAAAACTGGATAAAAAAAGTATAGTGGGTAATGATAATAATAATAATAAAATGGAAAAGAAGAGCAGACTCTAAGGTACATTATCTGAAATTCCAATGGGTTCAGTGGCTATTTGGAGTTGAGCACTGAATAATCTTAAACTTAATTACTTTTAATTAAAAAGCCCTGGCAGCACTTCAGCGACTTTACCAGAAGCATGCTCCCTTGTAAATTATTTCCCTTTGTAGTCTTTTACCTTGTGTCAATTTTCTGCTAGACTCCAGGGCATCTCCTGCAAAGCAGTGAATTTTCCAACTTTATATCCTTTCTTTTGATTGTCTACTGTTGTCATTGTGTATTGTTGTCATCATTCTTTGTTAAAATCAGGTCTCTCTTGTAACAGAGTCCTTGAGGCTCAACAAGACTAACCTGTATAAATAAAGATTGAATGAAAAATGATGTCAGCTGATAACCTGACCTTTACTAGTTTCCTGCTGCTGTAAGGCACACAGGTCATGTAGATGCTTGGACTGACAAGAGCTCTCAGACTCTGCAGAAAGGCAGGAAAGTTGTTTTAAGTTACTTTGAACTGTTTGATATTTTATTTTTATTTCTTGCTTTTTGTCCTAATAAATCATGAAATGTTTTGAACTGAATGAAAGTTTTGATCAACTGTGGAGTCAGGTTTTCAATTTCATTGGGACAAGAATGGATTTATAATAATTATAATGAGATCTCTATACACATGATAAACCCGGTGGCTCATAAAATGTTTTTTGATCACCGCAGCTTTAGTTAAAACCCTGAGATTTGCATCAGATCCAAAGTACAACATAATCACATTCTCCGCTTTTGTTTCTAAGTTACCATGAATGACAGTCAGTGTTTTTATAGAACATTGAGTATGGTTGAAATTGAAAATTATTTACATAAACAAACTGATTATTTCATTGTTGGGTTTCAGTGTTCATGTTTAAATTAATGAAAATCATGCAAGATATTCATGAAATCCGTCCATCCATCCATTCTCTTCCGCTTATCTAGGGTTGGGTCGTGGGCGTAGCAGCCTAAGTGGGGAGGCCCAGACTTCTCTCTCCCCAGCCACTTGGGCCAGCTCCTCTGGGGGAATCCCAAGGCATTCCCAGGCCAGCCGAGAAACATAGTCCCTCCAGCGTGTCCTGGGTCTTCCTCTGGGTCTCCTCCCGGTGGACATGCCCCGGAACACCTCACCAGGGAGGCGTCCAGGAGGCATCCTAACCAGATACCCGAGCCACCTCAACTGGCTCCTCTCGATGTGGAGAAGCAGCGGCTCTACTCCGAGTCCCTCCCGGATGACTGAGCTTCTCACCCTATCTCTAAGGGAGAGTCCAGACACCCTGCGGAGAAAACTAATTTCAGCCGCTTGTATCCGAGCTCTCGTTCTTTCGGTCACAACCCAAAGCTCATGACCATAGATGAGGGTAGGAATGTAGATCGACCGGCAAATTGAGAGCTTTGCCTTTTGACTCAGCTCTCTCTTCACCACGACAGACCGGTATAGCGCCCGCTTCACTGCCGACGCTGCACCTATCTGCCTATCGATCTCACGCTCCATTTTTCCCTCATTTGTGAACAAGACTCCAAGATACTTAAACTCCTCCACTTGGGGCAGGACCTCCTCCCCGACCCAGAGAAGGCACTCTACCCTTTTCCGGTTCTAGACCATGGACTTGGATTTGGAGGAACTGATTCTCATCCCGGCCGTGTCACATTCGGCTGCAAACCGCTCCAGCAAAAGCTGTAGATCACGACCTGATGAAGCCAATAGGACCACATCATCTGCAAAAAACAGAGAAGCGATCCTCAGGCCACCAAAACGGATCCCCTCAACACCTTGGCTGCGCCTAGAAATTCTGTCCATAAAAGTTATGAACAGAATCTGTGACAAAGGGCAACCTTGGCGGAGTCCAACTCTCACTGGAAACGAGCCTGACTTACTGCCGGCAATGCGGACCAAGCTCTGACACCGGTCGTACAGGGACCTAACAGCCCATATCAAAGGGCCTGGTACCCCATACTCCCGGAGTACCCCCCACAGAACCCCCCGAGGGACGCGGTTGAATGCCTTCTCCAAGTCCACAAAGCACATGTAAACTGGTTGGGCAAACTCCCACGCACCCTCCAGGACCCTGCTGAGGGTGTAGAGCTGGTCCAGTGTTCCACGACCAGGACGAAAACCACACTGCTCCTCCTGAATCCGAGGTTCGACTATCCGACAGACCCTCCTCTCCAGAACCCCTGAAAATACCTTACCAGGGAGGCTTAAGAGAGTGATCCCCTTGTTGTTGGAACACACTCTAATCCCCCTTTTTGAATAGGGGGTCCACCACCCCATTCTGCCAATCCAAGGGAACTGCCCCCGAAGTCCACGCAATATTACAAAGTTGTGTAAGCCAACACGACCCCACAACATCCAGAGCCCTAAGGAACTCCGGGCGAATCTCATCCACCCCTTGGGCCCTGCCACTGAGGAGCCTTTTAACCAACTCGGTGACCTCAGCACCAGAGATTGAAGAGCCTGACCCAAAGTCCCCAGGCTCCGCTTCCTCAGTGGAAGATGTTCCAGTGGGATTGAGGAGGTCTTTGAAGTATTCTGCCCACAGACCCCGACATCCTGAGTTGAGGTTAGCAGCACACCACCTTTACCATAAATATTGTTGTGGCATACTGCCCCCACCCCCCCACCAAGACACCAGAAGGTGGACCAGAATTGGAACATATTCGAAGCTCTCCCGGAGGTGGGAGTTAAAGCTCCGTCTCACGGGAGACTCTGCCAGATGTTCCCAGCAGACCCACACAATATGTTTGCATCTGCCAGGTCTAACTGGCATCCTCCCCCACCATCGGAGCCAACTCACCACCAGGTAGTGGTCAGTTGACAGCTCTGCCCCTCTCTTCAACCGAATGGCTAAGACACGCAGCTGCAGATCAAATGAGATGACATCAAAGTCGATCATTGAACTGGAGCTTAAGGTGTCCTGGTGCCAAGAGCACATATGGACACCCTTATGCTTGAACATGGTGTTCGTTATGGACAATCCTTGACGAGCACAGAAGTCCAATAACATAACACCACTCGGGTTCAGATCATGGGGACCGTTCCCCCCAACCACACCCCTCCAGGTGTCACTGTCATTGCCCACGTGAGCATTGAAGTCACCCCAGTAGAACAAGGGAGTCCCCAAGAGGCGCACTCTCCAGTACCCCCATCCAAGGACTACAAAAAGGGTGGGTAATCTGAGCTGCCGTTTGGCGCATAAGCACAAACAACATTCACAACCCATACCCCCATACGTAGGTGAGGGAGGCTACCCTCTTGTTCACTGGGGTGAACCCCAACGTACAGGCAACTAGATGGGGAGCAAACAAGTATGCCCACTCCTCCTCTGCGCCTCTCGCCAGGGGCAACTCCAGAGTGGAAGAGTGTCCAACCCCTCTCAAGGAAACTAGTTCCAGAGCCAGAGTTATGCGTCGAGGTGAGTCCGACTATTTCTAGCTGGAACCTCTCAAACTCACACACCAGCTCAGACCCCTTCCCCACCAGAGAGGTGACATTCCACATCCTAATAGCCAGTAGCTGAGGATCAGACCACCAGGGTCCCAGCCCTCGGCCACCACCCATCCCACATTGCACCCGACCCCTTTGGCCCCTCCCACAGGTGGTGAGCCCAAAGGAAGGGGGACCCACCTCTCCTCTTCGGGCTGTACCCGGCCAGGTTCCATGGGTAAAAGCCCGGCCACCAGGCGCTCGCCAGCGTACCCCACCTCCAGGCCCGGCTCCAGAGTGGGACCCCAGTGACCCACGTCCGGGCAAATGAACATTGTTTCCATTGTGCTGGTGAAGATTCTTAGTCATTCAGGACATGATAAAAGTCAAAAAAGGCATTCAATACAGAAACAACTGGACTTTATTTGTAACAGGTAAAACAGGTTTGTAAATTGTTTCCATTGATTTTACTCATGATAACGGGTATTTCATGAAATAATATGTTCTAAAAATGGGACTTGGACACGCTGGAAACACATCTGGGGCCACAGCTGCCACAAATGTGAAAGCAATAAAAGTAGCACTGCCATAGCTGAAGACTGTGCAATGCAGCTGCTCTAGAATAAGATCAATATTCTTATTTTAATCAAACTTTTACTATGCAGTAAAACATTTCCTTAGGAAGGCAAAGAAAATTATTATTTTTCTAATTTAAGGATGCAGTTTGTTTCAGTAGAACCTGCATCAGAAAAAGCTGTGTGACTGACTTTGACCGTTATTAGTCCTAATGGTATGAATAATCCTTGTATTTTGCAAGACACTGAACCCCTCATTGCCTCTGATGTGTGTCCCATCAGTGTATGAATGTGATCCTAAGATTAGTCTCTATAGAAGGGTTTGTTCAGATGATCTTTGTAGAGCTGGTAGAGTGATGTATGAATGGGTGTGGAGGTAAATGAGGGCACATATTGTGTTGTAAAGAGCTTTGAGTAGCTTGATTAGATAGAAACGTGCTATACAAGTACAGTCCATTAACTATTTACCACATACTGAACATATTACACAAAACTAATTTTAGAAACCATTTGGTGCAGTAGAATCAAGCCTCCTGGTTTGCCTTGTGACCATAATTACATTTGAAGAACACATATAGGAAATGAAATACAAATTTGTGTACTCACAATGTCATACACATAAAAGGTTGTTATTAAAGCTGTGAGGAAAAAATGGTCAGGATTTTGCTTTTGAACATAGGCACAGTTATAACAAACAATACAATACCACATAGCTTATTCCAGAGAACTGGACCACAATAACATAAAGCAACCCTCTGAATCCGATCACCTCATCAAGTTCATGCAACACACACAAAGATGATTACTTATCAAGGACTTGACCTGCAGACCAGGTAATGAAAAAATGTTTAAAGTGCAATTTATATGAGTCAAATGAAAAGGTTGGAAGGAATAGAAGTACTGTTGACTTTCTCTGAGTCACTATCCTGAGGTGACTTGAGTAAATGATCTTCTGCTATGATTGCCTCAGTAACTCCAATTAGAACAACTCATTAACATTGTTATTCATATTTTTCTTTAAATAATTTTGCAACTAAACATACGGTAAGTTTGAATTGTACTGTAGTCTATTAGTTGCATGTGTTTGAGGTTTATTTTCCAGAGTATGCCAGAGTTTACAGAGCAGCGAAGGGCTTCAGTCTCAAGTTGTTAGTCAGGTGGAAGAGCCAACGTTTCTAAGCTGAAACTGTAAAGTACTGCGTACACAACCTTGCATCCGATACATTAAGACTCAGACAATAAAATTCACCCAGATGTTTGCCTGAGGGATGAAGTGAGCAGTCCTCCACATTCACTGAAAGCTTCAGTGTTTGACAAGTCAAACAGTCACTGCAAAAAACAACTATTTGCGATGCGGGGTTGTAGTGGTGGAATGAGTGTGCCCTCTTTCCCTTGTGTGTGTGTGTGTGTGTGTGTGTGTGTGTGTGTGTGTGTGTGTGTGTGTGTGTGGGAATGGGGGGGGTGCAAGCTAGAAATCAAGTTCTTGTTTGTGACAGCCATGATTTGTGTGTGCATGAAGGCATATGAGTCTCAATGTTGATCAGATTGACGTCAACATTTGCACACTTTCAAAAAAGCCTGTTAAAAATCTGCCTTCAGCTGCCTGAAGGCCTCAAACTTTAGCTTTGTTGTTTTGCACTGAGGTTGTGTTGCCTTTTCTAATTTAACACTCGGATGTTTTCTACATATTTACCTAATTTTCTGCCATACACATCGCATCAGTCCAATTATGTCCAAGTGGAAAAATCCATAAGCATGTCGCACCACCATATACGTCGCATCTATTATGCGTCTCCGCTGACGCGTCGCGTATGTTACACGTGACCGCTGACAACCGGGAAATGTGGGCCGGTGTTTTGCCAAAAATGGATTGGCTGCCAAATGGCCACAGGAGTGTTCACGGAAGGACTTTAACAAGATTAACACCTAAAAATATTTATTTGTTTGCTGACATTATAGTAAATATGTGTCTGAGCTAAACTTTTCCTTAATAAATGAACATAATATTCAAATCAGCACAGAGGATCGAGGGACAGTTCACCTCACAAGACCCAAGGAGCATGTGGAAGGGTATTAAATGCATAACAGATTACAAAGGCAAAAACAAACAATGCCCCAGGGACCCATCTCTGCCTGATGCCCTCAATAAGTTTTATGCACGTTTTGATGATCCAAACAGACCAGCTAGCACCAGACTCACCTCATCACCAGATGAAGAGCATCTCAGGGTGTCCGCAGCAGAAGTGAGAGGCAGTCTCAGAAAGATTAATCCTCATAAAGCAACCGGACCAGACAACATCCCAGGGAAAGTTCTGAAGGAATGTGCGGACCAGCTCTGTGAGGTGCTGGCTGACATCTTCACCACCTCACTTGCACTGGAGTCAGTTCCCACCTGCCTGAAGACCGCGACCATCATCCCAGTCCCAAAGAGCTCCACAGTGACTGGTCTGAATGACTATAGACCGGTGGCCCTCACCCCGATAGTCGCTAAATGTTTTGAGAAACTGGTCATGTCCCACATCAAGGCAACCGTCAACATCAATGAGGACCCTCATCAATACGCATACCGTGAGAACCGATCAACAGAGGACGCCATTTCTTCCGTGGTCCACACTGCTCTCACCCACCTGGATCAGAAGGACTCATACGTGCGTCTGCTCTTTGTGGACTTCACATCTGCCTTCAACACCATGATCCCCCAAACTCTGATAGACAAACTATCTACACTTGGACTAAGCCCCTCCATCTGTAACTGGGTACTAGACTTCTTAACAGACAGACCACAGTCCGTGAAGATCCACAACTTCTCCTCCTCCACCATAACCCTCAGCACTGGCTCTCCTCAGGGATGTGTGCTGAGCCCCCTTCTGTTCACTCTGCTCACATATGATTGTACAGCCACACTTCCAGGCTGTCATATTGTTAAGTTTGCAGATGATACAGCGGTGGTGGGATGCATCACAAACAATGATGAGTCCAGCTACAGACAGGAGGTGGAACACCTGGAGAGCTGGTGCAAAGAGAATAATCTTCACATGAATGTGAAGAAGACAAAGGAGATGATTGTGGACTTCAGAAGGAACAAACACACCCACGCCCCACTGAAAATAGGTGGGTCTGCAGTGGAAGTGGTCTCCAGCTACAAATACTTGGGTGTACACATGAATGATAACCTCAGCTGGAGCAACAACACCACCAGCCTGATCAAGAAAGGTCATCAGAGACTCTACTTCCTCAGACGGCTGAGACGAGCTGGTCTGAGCAGCCCAGTCCTCACCTCCTTCTACAGGTGTGCAGTGGAGAGCGTCCTGTGCTCCAGCATCAACGTGTGGCATGGAGGCTGCACAGTTGAAGAGAGGAAAGCTCTGCAGAGAGTGGTGAAGGCTGCACAGAAGTCTGTTGGAGTCAGTCTCCCCACAATCACAGACATTTACACCTCCAGATGCAGAAAAAGAGCCACCTGCATCATGAAAGACCTCACTCATCCAGCACACTCACTCTTTGCCCCACTCCCCTCAGGACGGAGGTTGAGGAGCATCAAGTGTAGAACCACTAGACTGAGGAACAGCTTCTACCCTGAGGCTGTTAGACTCATGAATAAATAAAAATAAAATAAACACTGCAAAATATCACATCATACTGATGCTGATCTGTTTTCTTGTCGCTGTGTTCATCTGTGTTCATCTGTGACCATCTGCTCATACAAACTCATGTTCGTGCTGCTGTTTATTCCCACTATATTAAGCTTAGTGTATTACTAGTTGATGTTTTTCTTAGTTAGTTCTAGATGTTATTACTGTTTTTCTCTTGCATTTGTTGTTGGATGTAACTGGGACCCCGTGTACATAATCTCGTTTTCATCACATGTACCACATGCGGTGCAAATGACAATAAAGACTCTCTCTCTCTCTCTCTCTCTCTCTCTCTGATTTAAAAAATGAGTTTTGCTGTCTCAAGCGTGCACCTGCAACGAGTGGAAACGCTGCATTTCTTTAAAATTGAACAAGATAAACACCTTAAAAAATATATTTGTTTGCTGACATTATAGTAAAGATGTGTCTGAGCTGAACTTTTCTTAATAAATGCACTTTGACGATTAAAACATGGCAAAATGAAGCCAACAAAATAAAGCAGTTTTAAAATTACTACACGCTCACCCGCCCATAATGACAGAAATGCCTATTTATTTATTTATTTTTATTCAAACCCATTGAATTCTTCATCCTCTGTGTTGCTGGTGAAGAGTTCTGCCAACTCCTGAGGTAACAGGTAGTTGATGCAGCTCCGAGCACTGCCTCCTTTTCCTCCTCCACGTCCAGCAAACATCCTGGCCTTCCTGAACCCCGACGGATGGATTCTTTACTGACTGAGGTCCACGCTTTATCCATCCATCCGAGGACCTGCTGGAACGTCTCGTGGCACATCCGTCCTGTAGCCGTGAAGCTGTTGCTCTACGTCCACCATCCACTCCTCCCAAAGATGGTGCAGAGCTGCTTTGAAACTTGGTCAAGTCTCCCAGGATGATGGCAGGAATGGAGTTAAACACTTTAATTTTATCTTTAAATCGCAGCATGATGTGCGCGCACACGCTGTCCATCCAGCAGGACTTTTTTTTGCTCTAAAATATCCGTACACAGGTACACCGGTAGTCGTTAAAAGCCTAGAGGGCTCTTTAGAGCCCCTAGCGGCCGAAAGTGGTCCTGCTCCATTTTTTTCCGTCAGAATGAATGGAAACGGTCATATCTCAGCCAAAAATTGGTCTAGAAATATAGGGGAAAATCCATAAATATGTCGCTTCGCCGTATAAGTCGCAGGACATGCTAATTAGGAAAAAACTGTGACTTATATGCCAAAACCACGGTATTGAAAGTGTTTCATACTGTGCTTTTACTTGGCTAAAATGAAACATGGGTAGTTTATCAAAAGTTTTTGCTGCCTTAGGTGATCAAAATGTTGTCTGTTTGCTAAATTGGCAATAACATTTATCGGAAATCCACAAAAGCAATAACAATTGGATTTGACCTTTGCATGCCTGTCAACTTAAATAAAGCAGTAACATTCAAAGTGTGTTGAATGAAATATAAAGGCAGGCTATTTTTTATGATTTTCAAAGTCAAAGTCAAAGTCAACTTTATTGTCAGATCTGCAATATGTACTGTACAGGACATACACAGGACCGAAATTGTAGTAGACATTGCATTTAATACAATCCATATTTAATTAACTTTTACAAATATATCTTTCTGTCAGATCGAGTGCTCCAGTATATCAGAGTCCTCCGAGAGGATCATCAAGTCCAACCACCTTGACAGTGGTAAGAGCTGCAGCTGCTTCACTTCAATTCAGTTCATTTATACAGTGCCAAGTCACAACAAAAGTTGTCTCAGAGCACTGCATGGAAACATTCATATATAAAAATAATAAATTAACAAAAACATTCATAAATTAATAATTTAACACTATTTGTCTGAGGAGCAGACTGCTTTGAGTTTAACTCCATTGTAGAACTCTCATCTTGAGCAAGCATGAAGGCAACAGTGGAAAGGAAAAACTCCCTCATGAGGAAGAAACCTTTAGCAGAACCAGGCTCAGGACAAGTGGTCATCTGCTTCGACCGGCTGGGTTTCGGATTTCAATTCCTGTCTTTCAAGTTCATAAAAATTCAAGACAGCAATAAAGTTCTCATCATGATAATGGGTGAAGACAACAGGAAAGATAAACTGGCAGAAAAGATGCTGGGGGAGACATTCTGTTTCGGTGAAGAATAAAATATTTATTTACTGTGTACATTTGACAAATACATACACTGTAAGATCTAATTAGTTCACCTTACTTAAAAAAAGTACGCAAAGTCGTTGCCTCAAAAAAATTAAGCAAAGTAGTCTTAAGATTAGTGAGTAAGAAAAGCTAATCTTTTTTAAGTTTGCAGTACTAAATCAAGTAGTACAACTAATACAAAAAAAATAAGTTCAGATAACTCATTAGCCATGCTTAGTGTTAACTTATTTTTTTTAATTTGTGTGGACTGATGTAAATTTAACCCCACTTAGAATTACTAAATACCTACAACTTACTACCAAATCATTTTTAAACATTAATTTTACAGTTTTGTTCTACATAAGAAGACCCTTTCCTGCATTTCTTACCTCTAATAAATGTTTTTAGTACATCAACAACTGGCTAAATTAACTGGGAAATATCAAACAAAAAACTAATTTAAACTGGTAAAACCACAGTAAAATTTTGTATGTAAAATAAAGGATATTTTGTGTATTTTGTTCATCGCTAATAATAATCAAATTAAATGGTAAGTTACTTTTTAAACCCGCTAACTGACTACCAGTACTACTACTGTCATTACAAAACATGCAAAATGTAACATCATGGAATGAGAGGTACATATCACTTTCGAAAAATTTATTGTCACCATTTTTAAACAATTCAGCAACTCTGACTTAATCCACAATCAAAAACTGAAGATTAGCCTCTTTTAGTCAAGACAGTTTTCAATTAACAAAATGTACCAAATGCCAGGCAAAAAGCTTAAAATAAATTAAATGTAAATGTTTACATTTTTAGCAGTTGTCTTAATACAGTACTTTAAACAAAAAATGTGGAAATGTGGAAGTTTAGGCAAAAATGTGCAATACGTCAACCGTCCACAAAGCAACAACTTGTAGTACCGGTACCTTTTCTCCAACAGAACAGTCCAAAAACTTGCGGTTTTTCAATGAACAGTCCACAGAGCAGAAACTTCAAATATTTTTTTCCTGCTAAAAGTCCACAAAACAAAAACTTGCAGTGCTTCTTCAATGAACAGTCCACAGAGCAGAAACTTCAAATATTTTTTTCCTGCTAAAAGTCCACAAAACAAAAACTTGCAGTGCTTCTTCAATGAACAGTCCACAGAGCAGAAACTTCAAATATTTTTTTCCTGCTAACAGTCCACAAAACAAAAACTTGCAGTGCTTCTTCAATGAACAGTCCACAGAGCAGAAACTTCAAATAATTTTTTCCTGCTAAAAGTCCACAAAACAAAAACTTGCAGTGCTTCTTCAATGAACAGTCCACAGAGCAGAAACTTCAAATATTTTTTTCCTGCTAATAGTCCAAAAAGCTAAAACTTGCAGTACCTCTTCATTGAACAAGTTAGAGTCCACAAAGAGAGTCCTTATTTAGGTGTCACACCACTCGTGATCGGTGAGTTCCTGTATCAGGGTGAGGACTCGGGGGTTCAGGTTGAGACGACGCTTTGAGTGTTTGTTCTCCACTTTGGTTCCCTTTTCTGGATTTATCCGAAAAAAACACCTGTTAAAAGAAAAGACGACCATTATAATTATTTTGAAGTTTCAGTAAAGTAAAATACATATTTAAAAAAGCTGTCTGGTCCTCTGGACATTCAAAAAACAAAACAAAACAAAAAAGTAGAAATGTTTCGTCTTTCGTCTGAAAGACTTCCTCAGTCTGAGCTGCTGCATTCAGCTTAGTCTTATAAATAGCACCCTCTCAGTGGATCAACCAGTTTTCTGATGACAAACAAAACCAGCTGCTCCCATGATCAAGGAGGACCATCAGCCTAACGATGGATCGTTAGTACCCTGATGGTTGTTTGCTATTCACAGAGGGCTGAGTGATACTAGCAATAACAGCATTGTAGGAGGGGGACAGTTGAACCAGGAGGCCTCAACCCCTTTTTAATGATGGACGGTTTCTTTTCACAAAGATGGCCTCCTTTACTCCTCTCTAAAACCATCGTTCCTATGAACGAGGCCATCTACATACATACTACATACATACATACGTATGTAAATGTATGTATATATATACATGTATGTATATGCATATTTGTGTATATATATATATATATATATATATA
>JBBPBX010001982.1:39326-88498 GCA_038048925.1 Garcialebias charrua | reverse complement strand
AACACACACACACACACACACACAATGGTGCTGATCCCCCTCAATAAACGAGGGACTACTGTACAACTGATTGTGCTCCAGTGATGACGGGTCACACCAGTGATTTGTTACACTGTGCAAGCTGAACGAATCTTTCCCAGATATTCTGAACTATAATCCACCAACATGTATTGTGTGGTAATATTTTAAACATGAAAGAAGGGATGATGTTGCCGTGCAGACTGCATCTACTGAGCCTCTTACCAGCTACATGTGTTGTCCTTTTTGAAACTGATGTTGAAGATATTGTCCAGATTAGTTGTGGTGAAAATGAGATTTTAATACTGTCTGAAATATGACATAGGGATGAATTCCACAGCAACGCCTAGCATGGGTGGAGCGTTCTGGAGTCTGCTGTCTGAAGAGAGGTATCCTAACATCAAAATATGTGTTTTTAACTTGACAGCACTTTTTGGATTAACCTACTTGTGTGACTTTGCTTTCTAATATAATGAAATCCAAGAACTGCTTATGCCTTACAACCACCTCGTTCTGCCCTGACTATGAGAACTTGGCTTCCTCCTTCTTCTATAGTGTCAGAAGTCCCACTGAAGTAGAGACAGACATTTATTTTAATATAGCATGCATAAAAGGTTGTCTTTTCTAGACCTGTCACAAATGGGCTTGTTTGATGTTTTAATTACATATCAGGCCAGACTACTTTATCATAAACTGACCGGCAACTTTGCGCGTTATGACTAGACAAGTAGACTGTAGCAAGCTGTCACCTTCAAAAGTAGATCTTGCTTCAAGAAACATTGGGCATCCCTGATTTAAAGTTTGATGTGATAACTAGAGTCATCGACAAATACTCTGATAATTGTTTAGAAGACATATTATTTACAAGGATTGACAAGTTGTGACTCTGTTCTCTTATTATTTAAATTATCTTAGTTTAAAAAACTCTGGCATGAAAGGGAATGGGCAACGTGCATTCTTTCAGGGAATGATTGAACTTCAGTTTTTATTAAATGTTTTTCCCTTTGCGCATTTGTCAAAGGGCTGTTTGCCTGCCTTTCTGTTTTTTGGGTGAAAATTAAAAAGTATTTTTACACCTGCCAGCTTCTGGACTGCTTGTCTGCGTTTAAATTCTTTGCTTCATTAATCCGTTTAGGACAAATGCAGATGCACTGCTTATATACTGTAGTATAACTTCCTAAAACCACATCAGATTGAGCCAGATTCAACCATAAGTCTTGGCAACACTGACAAACCAGAGTAAAATTCTGCGTCAACATTTTTTGTAATCCTACCATGTTGTAACATAAATCTTTACATAGTGAATATAAAGACAGCATAGACCCAGATTTTTAAAAAATAAAATATTTTGTAATCTTACAAGCCTCTTCATGTTTATTCTGCTTTCAATTCAGTGTTGATAACAAAAACAACAAAAACAGGCACATTTTCTCACTTGTCCCTGAAGCTTGGCTGATCACCAAAGAACTCCAATTAGCAAATCAATGTATTTTTAAGGAGTTCACCTTTCAGTGTTTTGTAAAACAAAACATTAATTAAACAGGCATTCTCATACTATTTTTAAAGATATCAATACCTTAACGAAACTGTTTTTTTTAAATGAAACCAATATATCAATGTAAACCAATTAGCACGATAAACAAACTGCAGCTGTCCTCAGTTCATTCCATTTTGAGGCATAAAAGGTTTTAGCTTTTTTTTTTCTTTTTTTTTTCTTTTTCCATTTATAGATGGCCTCCCTTCTCACCTTATAGCCATCCTCTCACTCCAATATGTATTTTTTTTAAATAGAGAGAAAGAAAGAAAAGAGAAAGTAAGACAACAAAACAACAATTATCCACAAAAAGAGCACAAGGCAACTCGACTACTGCAACTCCCTGATTATTGGAATCCCTGGCAAAAACCTTCAGAAACTTCAATACATTCAAAACAGTGCAGCAAGGATTCTGTTGAGAGTTCGTAAATTTGAACATATTACACCCATTCTCCATAACCTCCATTGGCTTCCTGTCACCTACAGAATTCAGTACAAAACTGCTCTCATTACCCATCAATGCTTGCACGGCACTTCACCTGACTATCTAAAGGACATTCTTGCACCATATTCATCCACCCGGTCTCTACGATCACAGAACAGTAATTTCCTTCATATTCCTCGGACCAAATTGAGGACCATGGGAGACCGAGCATTCTGTGTGGCTGCCCCCCGCCTGTGGAACTCCCTCCCTGACGACCTGAGAGCTCCACAGTCACTGGTTGACTTTAAAAGCAGCATAAAGACTTTTCTTTTTAAGCAAGCCTATTCTGCCTCCACATGATTTTATCTTTGATCTTAGCTGATATCATTATTGATTTTACTTGATTTTATCACTTGTTTTATTTTATTTATTTTTTAAGCAAGCCTAATCTGCATCCACATGATTTTATCTTTGATCTTAGTCGATATTATTATTGATTTTATTTGATTTTATCACTTGTTTTATTTTGATCTTTGTTTGTTACACTTTGAAACACTTTGAGATTTTTATTAATGAAAAGTGCATTATAAATTGAATTCATTATTATTATTATTAAGGCAAACACACCCAACCTCCGTCCACAATCCTGCAAAGCACATGACAGAACACAGCAACGAAACATACATGCATAAAGACTAATAATCTTCATGACCTTGCAGTAGATTTCTATAAATAAACATACCCATACCTACAAATATATATACAGTATACATACATATACATTTATATTCATTCATATACCCATCTACATATCTGCATATATCTACATATACATCCCTGCATCCATTTGTGTGTGGTTGTGAGCATGCATAAGTGAATAAGGTTCCTCCAATAGAACATTTAGTAGCGACTGTGAAGCATCAGAGATCCGTCCCCCCAAAGCCCGAGGCAGACGAAGGGGCGATCAAAGCCCAAGACTCCAGGAAGGACCCCGAGCCCAGAGTCCCCAGGGCCACCCGAACAGGACGAGCCACTCGCCCACTCCCCAGATCCGACCAAGGGGAAGAACCGGACGAATCCCACCAGCGACCACATACAATGACCCCCCGGGGTCAAACGCGACAAATTCATAGGCCCCCGCCGGAGCCCGCCGTACCGACGTAGCCCCAGGGCCGGTCACCGAGGCCCGGGCACCGGGGACGCCCATCCCTCAGGCCAAGACCCGAAAGGACCAGAGGACACGAGCCCCACCAGGCAGCCACCAGGCCGAGCCGACAAACGCCCAAGCGCCCAACCCCAGATAGTGAGGGCCCCAAGCACGCCCGTAGGCAAAGGAACACCCACCAGGGGGCCACGTGGCAGGAGCGCGACACTAGTAGCCTCAGAAGTATCAGAGAGGGGGCAGTCCAAGTCCCAGCCTGACACTTAAACATTCATACACAGACACACTCACTCAGACCCACCCTCATCCTCACCCTCACTCACAGAAAGACATACAATAACGACACGTTCCATTCATAATCCCGATGCACACTCTATACCCCCTAGGTCCAAGACATGTACCTGCCCCCTACGTGGGGCAGCCCACATCCAAACCCAGGAGGTAGGCCCATTCATTCTGGGGTGGAGAGTAGCAGACATCCAAGATTCGGCCCAACCCGCGCCCTGCCGACAGGACAGGACACCCGAGCCCAAGCAGCCCCAGAGGGAGCGCACTGCCAGCCCCGCCCACGGCGAACCCCCAGGCCCCGAACCCCCCCACATCCCAGGACAACCCCCGACGGCCCACCCCCAGAATGTCCGCCAGGCAACCAGGGGGGTAAGAGAAAAATAAATAAATAATATATAATATATATATAAATAAATACATAAATAAATAAAATTGAAATTAACAAATCAAGACCCCGACACACACACCCCCGTCCCCAAATGTACTGTTGGTGAGTGTTGTTCTAAAGTGTACTTAAAAAGGAAAGAGAAGGAGCAAAGGCTGGCATTGTACCAGTTTCCCCTCCACTCCAACTCTAACCCAGGCCCTTATTGTCTAAATGCATAATGTTGAGTGAGCATAGGCATGGGGGCGAGAGTGGTGTCATCCCGCCACCCATAACCTTAGTGCTCACTCCATTCCCTATATGTGACTTTTATGAGGATGTTTATGAATGAATGTCTAAAGTGTATATAAAATTGAGTCCCAGGTGGTTCTGTACAACAGAGATGTAAAACCGTTGTAGCACACCCGAGACTCAAATTCCCTACATGTATTAATTTAAGATGAAGAGGGCGGAGGTGCGTGTTGAGGGATGGGGAGAAAATATCTGCAGGAACAGTGCTCCCGCAGCGAGTCAGCTCCCCCGCTGACCCTGCGTACCCACCTCCCCCCCAGTTCACCAAGGTCCACCCAAGGAGCGAGGCAAAGGAAGCACCTCTCCGACTGCCGGGCCATTGAATCAAGACCAGAGAGGGACACGGTCCCGAGGGCCGCCAACAGCAGAACCAACAGCCCACACCCACCAGGGCCGCCACGACCCCTGCGAACCGCAGTCAGCCCGCCGCCCAAGAAGACACAAAATCCCATATGGACGACACGGCCAAGAGCGCCCGCCCAACCGCCGACAGAGCCAGGAAGCACCGAGAACAGGCCCCAACCAGGGCCCGCACACCGGCCAAGCATAGTCCAAGACCATCATCAAGGACATCCACTTAGTCCCCACCCCAGAAGAAATACTACACCCACCCTTCATATTAACAACTTTCAGAACACATAACACATTAGACACCCAGGCTGGGTTTACCCGCCCCCTCCCATTGGCCACCAGTCACGCCCCCAGACACCCAACCCCCTAGCACATGAACCCCCAACCCACCAGCGAGCCGAGGGCCCCCGGCCAGAGCCGGGCACCAGAGCGCCAGCCAGCCCATAGCCCGGCGACCCGCCCGCCAGAGCTCAAGACCCCCGACCCCCACAGGCCCAAGCCCGGGGACGACACGCCCCCAGAATCCCAAGCTCCCGGCGCCCACCCCGAAACCACCCCAGCACAGCCGGGTCACCGACCGGCGACCCATGACCGCCGCCGCCGACCACCAGAGGGCCCGCATGCCGCCCCCGGCAGACATCCCCCAGAACCCCCCCCTCCCGGTCCTCCCCAGGTCAAAGGCAGGGTCCTCCCCGCCTAAGCAATTAGCATGATGAACAAACTGCAGTCGTCCTCAGTTCATTTCATTTTGAGGCATAAAAGGTTTTAGCTTTTTGTTTCTGCTTTGTTTGATCAAAACTAAAGAGATTTAATAAATTCTGACAACTGGACATTTTATCACTCTCACAACCACAGGAAATTACAAGTGAAACAGTGTCAAACCTCATAACTCACTAGTTGCTTTAAACATCTGACCAAACTAAACTTTTTTTTCTTTGAACACAAAGTTCTCAGATGTGTTAGTTTATATGGCATCATTTTTACTAAACAGAAAAGTTTATTTTAACAGAGTTTGGTTTCCTGAAGGTCGGCTCAAGCCATGATGAAGAACAGTTGTTTGATTTTATATTATTCTCAAGATAAATGTTTGTCTTGACTTAGGCTAACTTCACCCAATGCTCAAGTGTCAGTCAGTGGTTTGGCTTCATCGTTTATGTTGTCTCTGCTCATCAAGATGGCTGCTATAGCTGTGGTTAATTGAAGACACCTGACTATGGAGGAAAATGTTAGTGACAAGCAGAGGAAGACCAGGCTGGACAGGACGGGAGATGGTAGTGACATGAAGAAGAAGAAGGAGAAAGATGTTGGCGGCGTTTGTATGAAGCCTCGTGCTTCAGGTTCGCACAGGAGTGGCGACGTGATGGGTCGGAGCCGGAGTCGGTCGCCTCCGGGACGTGGGTCGGATTCTGGTTCTCGGGAGGGAGCCAGGCCGAGTCGACAACTTGGACGGACGGTGGAGATGAGTCATCAATTTGGTGGAGCGGTTGGCAGCGACAGGGCTGTGACTGGACCGGAGGTAGCAGATGGTTCTGATGACTTGGGTAGTGATTTTGGTGGAATGGATGAGGCTTGTGGTGGGAATGATGGGGATTGGAGTGTGATTGCTAGCAGGCAGAAGAGGAAAAAGCAGAGGTCTGCTGCGGGTTATTCAAGTTCACACACTGACAGTCGGATTGAGGCAAAAAAACAAAGGATGACCATAAAGTTATTTTCAAACTGGTTCATGAGGGGGAGTCTTTTGCTGCCTGGAATCCAGTGCAGCTGTCCACAGCAATGTATAAACTGATTGGTGACGTCCGTTGTGCCAAAGTTTTGCGTAGTGGGGCATTGTTTGTTCACTGCAGGGACGGCGTTCAACTGGATAAAGCCATGAAGCTCGTCAAAATAGATGGAAAGACCGTTGAGTGCAGTCCAGTTGATACTAAGACCGTGTGCAGGGGAGTCATCAGTGGCGTCCCTTTACATGTCCCTGTGGTGGAAATTCAGTTGAATATACATGGTGCTAGAGTGACAGACGTTCGGCGTTTGAGGACAACAAGGGATGGTGAAAGATGTGACTGCCTGTCGGTCTTGCTTACGTTTGATGTAGACACCTTGCCCAGTAAAATCTTCATTGGGTACATGTGCTATGAAGTTAAACAGTTCATTCCTCCACCTTTACGTTGTTTTAAGTGTCAAAGATTTGGTCATGTTGCGGCAATTTGTAGAGGGAAGCAGCGGTGTGGTCGATGTGGTGGTGAACATGAGTATGGGAAGTGTGGAGGTGACGTCCTGGTTAAGTGTTGTAACTGTGGGGGTGAACGCACGGCTGCTTATCGTGGCTGTGCGATTAGCAAAAGGGCAGAAGAAGTCCTACGGGTGAAACTAGTTCAAGGCATTACCTACGCTGAAGCTGCTAAAAAAATCCCGATTATACCGGTGAGACCTGTTCCGACTGTGACTCCAATAGTAGTGCCACAGACTTGTGCTGGTTGCACTTCACTTCCAACTGATTCAATGATTGTCAACAAAAAGAATTTTGTATTATTCATGGTGGAAGTGATTACTTGTTCAGCTCAGACGGTTAGACGGACTGAAAAGATCAAAATTATTGTAAAGGCTGCTGAAAAATATCTGGATGTTACTGATCTTAGTTGGGCAGCTGTTGAGGGCATGATGGGTAAAGTTGTAACGCCGTCTCAGTCTGACGGTGGGACTTAGTGGTCGTGTGCATGTTTTACTGTTACTGATTCACTGTTAGGGACCTTATTCTTATTTTTTATTTATTTTTTGTCTGTTACTGTCCTGCTGGTGTTGGTTTCGTAGTTATATTTCGTTCATTGCACGGGATTAGTGTTTTTTTTTTATTTATTTTTTTATCTCCTGTCCACACTCCAGCTCTGTAGGTGGCGGTAATGCACTTTACGTTAGTCTGCCAACCGCCAATAAACACAACTAAGATGAAGAAGAAGAGAAAGACCAGGAAAACGATTGGTTCTTCTTTATTTAAATATTTAGTATTACATCCATAAAATTTCTTGTGAAGTCATTTTGATAAAAGACAAAAGTTTCGACAAAGAAGAACCTGTCCAGAGGACCTGACTGTACCTTGTTGGATTTATCTACCTCAATTACTGAGCATGCATCAGGAGACTGAACAAAATTTTAATGTTTGAGTTTTTTTTTCTGCATACTTTGTGAAAATTAGATTTATGCATTGATAGTCATACAAGTGGATTCTGATGTCAATACTGCACCAGCTTTTTTCTGAAAAGAGCTAAACTATTGAACAGTCAGCATGGAGATGTCTCTACAGAGAAAATAAACCTCAAGAATCCCACTGAAAAGTAATTTTCAGGAGTCCATTTTTCATACACAAGCTTGACTGTGTCAGTTTATTTTTAAGTGATTAAGTAAGTTAAGTAACTAAGTAAACTTTATTTATACAGTATAGCACTTTTCATAGATATAATCACGAAGTGCTTTACAAAAATACAAAATACAGGCTTAAAATAAAACAAAAACAATAGCAGCTGATTAATAAAAACAGTGAGAACAGCTGATAAAAACAGTGAATAAAACATTTAACTAAATAAAAGTGTCTTAAGCTAATTTTAAAGAATCAGTAGGGACGGTCACATGAAGAGACAGGGGCAGGGTGTTCCACAGTTGGGGGGGGGGGCTACGGCCTGAAAGGAAAGGTCACCCCGAGTTTTAAACCGGGTCTTAGGGGCCTTTAGGAGGTTCAGCGCTGAAAACCAAAGGGTGCGGGCTGGAGAAAAAAGGATCAACATTTCAGTGATGTACTGGGTGGCCTGCCCATTTAAAGCTCTAAAAGTTAAGAACTTTTTTTTAAAATTAATTCTAAATTCAACAGGCAGCCAAAGAAGAGAAGATAAAATCAGTTTGATGTGTGACCTTCTATTATTTCCTGTAAAAAGCCTTATTAACCAGTGGTGGATTGACAGGGCTAGCAAAGTCCAAAACACAATCAGAATCAGTAACTTGCATTTTAGTATATATTTTTATTCATTAGTATTACAGTCCCTTGTTTATCGCGGGTGTTAGGTTCCAAACCCCCCATGATAAGTGAAAAATCCCCAAGTAGGAGTAGTAGTTCAAGTTCAAGTAAACTTTATTGTCATTACATCTCATGTGGTACATGAGAAGGAATGAAATTATGTACACAAGTAGTAGTAGAAGTAGTAGTAGTAGTAGTAGTAAGTAGTAGTTTATTTTACTATTGATATAAAGGTAAATATTGGCATTTTAAACCTTTCCCACAATCTTGCAATGTTCCTAACAATTTTCTAAACACTTTTAAACCTTTAAAAAAATCTTAATTTTAAATGGGTACTCACCATAGAAGATGAAGAAGCAGAAGGGATGGAGATGAAGAATTAGCTGTCCAGTGATGACGATGAAGCTGATGAAGATGAGATTAAATAAGAGGCTTTGGCTTCGTCCTTCATAATAATATTGTGAGATAACATCTTTTTCCAGAACCGGCCCGTTTCGTTCATGTTAAAACATGTTCAGAACTGTAGACCCCCTCGGCGACCAGATCTTTGATCATCATATTAACAAACTCCTCACCCTGCTGTATCAGCAGGTGCAGCCTCTCCGTACAAAGAAACACTTTTTAATCCAAATCACTTTTATTCAACGAGTTGCAATTTTTTTCTGCAATCATTAATCAACACAACCAATGCAGTTTCCATCTTAACAACTGTGCCGTAGGTGGTCAGCATCATCTGCATAGGTATGACCATCTTAAAGTTTTTCCAGTGGTTCCACTTTCTCTTTAACCATCAGCATTTTCCACTGGCTGGTGAAGATTCTCAGTCGTCCAGGACATGATGAAATCAAAAAAGGCGTTCAATACAGGATCAACTGGACTTTATTTGTTGCAGAAAACGTTTCGACTTCTGTCCAGAAGTCTTTTTCAATTGAAAAAGACTTCTGGACAGAAGTCGAAACGTTTTCTGCAACAAATAAAGTCCAGTTGATCCTGTATTGAACGCCTTTTTTGATTTTCCACTGGCGTTTCGGTTCGACGCCAGAAACTTTTGAACACACAGAAGTTCCATTTCAGTCTGGTCTCTCAGTGCAACATACTTGCTATGGGAATTGCACCGCCGCGCGATTATCTGAAGGAATATACTCACGCCTTTATGGCTAGGGGCGTCACCACCGCGCCAGAGGCCCCGCCCTCTGGGTACTTAAGCGGCTTGCGCCCCTACATCTTTCTCTTTTTTGCCCTTCACCTCGCTTAAACCTGAACTACCTCTTCGCGGGACTTCTCTGTTGCTTCATCGCTCAACCAGAGGTGAGCTTGCTCCCTACACAGAGCACAGAAAATTATTCCTGCGTACTGCTGGGCTAGCGAAAGCTGGTCCAGCACTTTTCTCTTAACCCCAAAGTATTTTCTTCTCCTCTCTCTACAGGTTGCTTCGCTCGACGGCGCTAACTACGCCACAAGAAAAAAAGCTACTTTGCTAACTTCTAGCGAGCTAGCCAGCGAAAGCGACGCGACGGAGGAGACATTTCAAGAAAAAAGAAAGAAGATTCTGGAAGGACTCGCTCGCCTCATCTCGGACATGCCTCCGGAGAAAGGAAAACGAAAGGCGAGACTTCCAAGGAAAACCAACGGGACGGCGAGCCCAAATTTGTGCGCCTGTCCCAGTGGATGCGACTTTTCCCTCGTAGCAACGGACACCCACGAGGCCTGTCCAGTCTGCTTGGGTATGCTTCATGCAAAAAACAGCACTGGATACGCCTGACTTTTGCCCACACTGCAGCCTCATGATGGATGCAATGCTGTGGCATCGGGTTGACCTTGTCGCCAAGGCCATGGGCTCTTCAGCGACACCAGCGGACGCGGACACCACGGAGCCCCTCACTCCCACGCCGGAGTTGGAGAACATGGCTCTACATGACAGCACACGTGTCGAATGGGGCGACAGCCCTGACGTGCTGGCTCCCATGGTGGACCTAACAGTCAAATTCTACACCCGGGGCATGATGAACAAGGACGAGATCTCGATTTCAGCCTCGGGCAAATTTTCTACAGAGGAGGCGGACGTGGAACTGGAGGATCAGGGTGAAGATCTCTCCCAGACCCCAGTACCTGTGCTCCCAGAAACTGACTTTTCCATCCCTGCTCTGTTCGACTTGCGCCACAGGGCAACGGATGCGCTGCACATCCCATGGCCTGAACCTCCGCCTTGCCAACAGGTCACGAGGCTGGCAGGAAACTATTTTTACTCGAAGCAGCAGGCCGCCACGAGGCAAAAGATGCCCGTGTTCCCGGACTTTCTGACAAAACTAACGCGCACCTGGACTCAGCCACGAGCCCCTATGCTTCTCCCCCTCTCACAGTTCCTCGACGTGGATGGGATGGATGAAGTGGGAATAGCTAACGTGCCTCAGATCGAGGACACACTAGCGTCTCACCTGGCTCCTAAATCATCAGGAACAAAACCGACTCTTCCCAGCAAGGTTTGCCGAGCCTCAGCGTCTCTTCTAGAGAAATGCTACAGGGCTCAGGGACTTGCGGCAAGCGCCATGAACGCGTCCGCGTTAATGCAAGCTTACCTGGCCGAAAAACTACAACAGCTCCAAACAACAACGGACAAGCAGGCGGCTGCCGAATTGCTGGATGAAGCCCGCAGAGCAACAGACTTTGTGCTCCGTATGATGGGGACAGCCGCTGTTGCACAGGGTAGGGGAATGGTGGAAGTGGTCATCGCGATCCGCCACCTCTGGATGACTCTGACGGATCTCCCGGAGGGACAGAAGGTGCCTTTTCTCCACCACTCGATAGAGCCGGCGGGATTATTTGGTAAAGCTTTGGAGCGAATTCAGACCAAACTGGACCAAAGACGCAGACAGGCGGAAGCTCTCCGGACGGGCATTCCCTGGAGAAGCTTCGCCCCCCCAAGAGAGTCTTCTGGTAGCAGACCTACGCAGTCTCGGCACCACTCGGCAACCCGTGCCCCACTGCAGAAGCGGCCAACATACGAGGAGGAGCCCAGGCAAAGACCCCCGCAGGGCCCACCTTGTATCGAGCACGCATGGAGCAAGAACAGGTTTGTCCCCCGCCAGGCGACTAAGCACAGGGCCTCCTCGGCGAATCATGAAAACAGACAGAAATGTACCCGATGAACCAGGCCCACGTTCCCATATTACAGGGTCACCCGCCCACGTGGTAACGGGAATGATCCCTTCATGTCCAGACTTTGCTTGTAACACAGTACAATCAGCTGGTTTATTTACAACGTGCACAAATCATGCTTTCTTTGCTGTGAGTGACATAAAATCATGTACGTCATTGTACATAAGCACGAATAAAGTTAATGAAACAGATCCTCTCTGTTTTGTTAAAAAAATAACAACAACAAAAAAACAACAACAACAACAACACCACAAAACAGGTCTTTCTGATCTGCAAGCCGTTATAAAGAGAGAGGACCTTTTCCCCCTCTCGCTCACGGGGTATTAGCATAATTGATTAACCCCAGCAGAGTGCCTCTGCAATGAGCAGACACAGAGGCGTCTGCGAACCCCCCCACACCTCTCAGAAGGAAAGGTGGGGAGGGTCACGTGCTCATGCCCTAGTTCCATTGTGAACAATGGGAGAGCCAATACACTAACCAGACGAACACGTGACATGTCCGCACCTCAGAGAGGCAAGCTGACAGAGTCTGACAACGAGGGGGCTACATCAGACGCCCTCAGGCAGCCACAAATTTCACACCTCCACAACAATGACTGTGTTCAGCCTGTTGTGGATGAAAACATGTCAGAGCCGAATCAGATCTCTCTTCCTGTTTTCCAAGAGGGACTGAGCTCCTTATCATCAAACAATCTGAAGTCTGCCAAATTAAAAGGAACACCCCCACGCTCTCATGGTGCAGCCGCTCCTTTGTTATTAATGAGGGACATGCAATGCCAGAGCAGTACTCAGACAGCACGTCTCCTCCCGTTCTGTGCTGATCCAAAACTGCTTTCAAAAATAATTCCCCCAGAGGGTGATACACGGACCTCGGTCGGTTTACCTGGTACCAACGCTCCACTAAAGCCAAGGACCAGTAAACTGGACCATCCCAAGAAACGGATTGGAGTTAGGAGATCTGCTCGTTTGCATAACTCGTAGTCTCACAAGACTCCAGACTTGGAGGAGGAAAATATATTCTCTGCTCCAAACTTGTCTAATAAAGTTGACAGGTTACATCGGCCCTCAATTAACCCTGAGCAGGGTAACTAGGGAGCACATAAGCAAGGAGGCCTTCCCAATCTGGTTGACCCCCAGAGGTTAACAGCCTCTGTGTCACCAGAAGGGGCAATACAACCACTTAGGCCAGGAACTACCAAAAGCCTCAGCTTGTTGGCTGAAAATAACAGGTTTATGGCGTCAGGCTTGCCAGAAAATATGGTATTGACCATACAAAATGCCCGTGCTAGTTCAACACAATCTTTATACGTACAAAAGTGGCACATTTTTGAAGCCTGGTGCTCAGAAAGAAATAGTATTCCTTATGCATGCAACTTGGCTCAACTCCTGACTTTCCTTCAGGATTTACTGGAAAAAGGTCATTCTTATTCAACAATTAAAGTTTTCCTATCAGCGATTTCAGCCTGTCACGAAGGCTGGGGACACAAGACACCTGGAGCACATCCAATCATAATAAGATTTATGAGAGGTGTCCTTCGGACTAAACAACCCAGCAGGATCCTGACCCCTAGTTGGGATCTTGGCCTGGTCCTGGGAGCTCGTTGTGGCCCTCCATTCGAGCCACTGAGCGACGTTAAGATATATTTACTATCTTATAAAACTGCTCTACTCCTAGCACTTTGCTCGGCGAAACGCGTGGATGACCTCCATGCATTGTCTGTGCATACAATGTGTACCAGATTTGCCCCTGACGGGTCAAAGTTCACACTAAGGCCTAATCCCGCATACACCCCCAAGGTTTTGACTCTGAACCATAGGAGTCTAGACTTTGATCTCTCCTCTTTTCCAACTTCCCCTGTCCTTACTCAGGAACAGGAGAGGCTACAGGCTCTCTGCCCCATGAGGGCTTTACGCAGCTACATGCAGAGAACAGCTGAATGGAGGAAAACAAACCAACTGTTCGTCTGATTTGCAGCACCTTCTACCGGAAGAACCCTATCAAAACAACGCCTCTCACATTGGCTGACTGAGGCCATTAAAAGGGCCTACAGTAGCAAAGGTCAACAGGTACCCTCTGGAGTGCATGCTCACTACACTAGGGGCTTGGCCACTTCCTGGTCATTATTCAAGGGTGTACCAGTCGCAAACATTTGCGCTACTGCGAATTGGAACTCATTAAACACTTTTGCAAAGCAATACAGTTTGGATGTTACTGCGGGTGACGTCACTCAGGCTGTCCTTTCTAACACACAGTAGAAAGTAGCCTTGAGATACCTGTTGGTCAAAGGCAGACAGTCACTCTAGCATGCATTTTACTGAGCATTTCAAGGGCGTGAATGGATTACGTTCCCATAGCAAGTATGTTGCACTGAGAGACCAGACTGAAAGGGAACTGAAAGTTATGCACCATAACTCATGTTCCCTGAAGGAAGGGAACGAGGTGCAACATAGCTAGCCCTTTTCAATGCTGAAAGCTCGGTGAAGTGCAACTTTGGAGAAAGATGGAGGGGCGCAAGCTGCTTAAGTACCCAGAGAGCAGGGCCTCTGGCGCGGTGGTGACCCCCCCTAGCCGTAAAGGCGTGAGTATATTCCTTCAGGTAATCGTGCGTGGGTGCAATTCCCATAGCAAGTATGTTGCACCTCGTTCCCTTCCTTCAGGTAACATGAGTTATGGTGCATAACTTTCAGGTTTGGGAGCTGTCCAGTTGAAAAACAGCGAAGGTAAACAACCCCCTGCGACTATTGCGTTAGCAACTGTCTGCTATTCTAACAGTCAATCAGTGGCCGGGTTAAACCGAGCTGACAGTTACTGAACCAACCAGCTCCTGTGTTACTAATCATTTTGGTTGCAAAGCATTACTGACAATTAAGTTCACTGCCAGAAACTTTTGAACACCCAGAATTTTTCGAAACAATAACTCGATAGAAAAAAAGTGCAGGTAAACAGACGTCTTGTACTGTAACAGACAATCAGCGGCTGGAAAAACTGCTGACGGCCTATAAGCGCCCGGGTCACGTAGCGCAACACCACTTTTTAAAGGACATGACTCACCATGTTTTCAAATTGCATCGGGATTAATATTTATTAGTTTATTTAAAAATAATACAGAAGCGTTATCCGCCTTGGAGTTACAGGCGGAGTTATAATAATTATTCATCAACTTCCATGACCGTTGCTCTGAGCGAGGAAAAAAAAAGCAAAGCATTTTTAAATATTCCCTAAATCTGCCTGTTGATTAATCCTGCGGTCGCTCACTGATGTCTATCATATTCTGAGCGAGCATTTATCGGCTTTTTATTCTCTCCCCGTGACCAGACAGGTCGGGAGTACAGAAAGGCAGCCGCGCAACGGAGCTCTGAGCGCGCATGCTCCCCCGTGCTCCCCCGTGCTCCCCGCAACAAGGCTGGGATGGAGCCGAGCCCTGAGTCGACACGAATGAACTTCAAAGGTGACCAGCGGAACGGGGAGCCAGGGAGAAGACGCGCGGCTCGCTCCTCTGGGCAGAGGAGTGAGAGCAGCAACAGTCCGCAGCGGTGTTATATCTTATTAAAAAGTTCTATAAAATAAATAAAAAATAAAAACAGAGCACTGGTCCAGCTGTACACACAAATGCACCAGGAAATATGCAGTTTTAACTCCCACTCTCATAAACCTCCATGGAAACTCACTCCTGCCTTCTGGGTGGAGACGTAACTGAAGTCACTTCACACTTCGGCACTCTTCGGCCGGGTTTCCGGATTCATTCGGGACTCGGTTGTTTTTTTCTTTTTTTTTAACCCTCGCCTGGCCCAAATGCAAAAATGAAAATAGACATCATATTAAACTACAGTAATTGTCCAATATGGTGAATTGTTACTGTCATGGTGGGTGTTGTCCTTTAAAGAGATATGTCCTCACATGATTTACACTTCCTTTTGAATCTTATGTTTGCAAAGTTGAATCTTCTTATAAAAATATTTTCCATGTGACATGAATTAAATCTTACTTTTGAAAAGCCAGTTCAGCAGTCATGACTTCACTTTACAAAAATACAGTTCAGCAGAAAACAGCACACAAGAGGCATTACAATACAGCACAGAATTGATTTGAGGGAAATGTAGTCCATCTGAGTGACAATACAGTTGGAGGCTGAATGAAAGAAAACTACAAAATGGCGGAGCCTGTCCGAATTAATATTTGTTGTCATATAATTTTTTTCACATCCACGTGAGTTCTGTACAGTGATATTACTGTACAGTCCACAATCGTGTGTAAAAATAAATGAACAAATTTTTTGCGCCATCTTTTGGATGTCCACAAACTGCAATAGAATTGCTCCAAAATAAAATAAAAATCCCAAGTTCAAGTCTGTTTTTTATAAAATTCAGATTAATACAAGGTCAACAGAACAATTAAATGCTCAGGATGAGAAGAACCAATTCGACTCACCAAAACATCAAAGATCAAACAAAAAAAAAATAATATATATAAATAAATAATATATATAAATTATAGAAAGGAAAATAAGTGAGATTAAAATATTTCTGCATTTCTACTTGCAAGAGGCTTTGTTTTCATTATCCAGATCAATACAGTGTTAAGAAATAGTAAAACGCCACCAGTGACGTTTAGAATATAAAATTATTAATGTTTGATCTTTTTTTTTATAAGCAAATTAAAATAAATGTAGCCATCAGAGTCCAATACTGTACAATAACCTGCGCTGGCAACCTAACTCCACAAATAAACAAAGACAAAAGCAAACTAACCAGTTGCCACTTTTAAAATAGTCAGCTGAAGACTCTTATCACCTCCTTTTATTGCTGCTGTTTTTATTTTTATTTTCACTGATTTATTGTACCTGTTTTTATCTTTTCTGTCCTGTTAAGCACCTTGGTCAATGCAAGGCATTGTAGGAAGGTGCTATACAAATAAAGTTTATTATTATTATTATTATTATTATTATTATTATTATTATTATTATTATTATTATTATTATTATTATTATTATTACTGTGATTGTTATTTCAACAACCTAGTAAACAAAACAACTTGATATTATATATGAATGTTATAATATAATGTGATACAATAAATAAGACTGACTTATCTAATAAGTATTAGACATATGATTATTTTATTATTAAGCCCACTAAACACAGGGATAACAGTTATATTTGTGCTTTTTATCTGTAGAACAAGAGAGTTTGCAGGCTGTCATGACACAGACGTCATTATTTAACCTTGCATTATTAGCTTGCATGGGCACATAAGAAAATCTTCCATGGCACATTTTTATCTATATAAATACTTAATCATTCAATGTTAATAGGAGCTAGTTACTTGCAAGGGGCTTTGTTTTAATTCTCCAGATCAATACAGTGTTAAATAGTATAACACCACCAGTGGCATTTATTTAGCATATACAATTGTTAATATTTGATATTTTTTTATAAGCAAATTTAAATAAATGTAGCCATCAGAGTCCAATACAATAACCAGGTGGCTAGCGCTAGCATGCTAACAAACAAACAAAGAAAAAAACAAACTCGTCACTTCCCACTTGCAGTCAGCTGAAGGCTTTTTTCACAGAGCCATCTAATATCTGAGAGGCATATCAGTCAGAAATGCAAATAGGTATTAGATAAAGGGCTTTCAATTTTTTAAAACGTACCTGAGCAAGCCTACTTGAGTCATTGCACAGCTCTGTAATCCCAGACAAAAAAAAACTAGACCGGAAGTACATTGTTCTGTACGTTCAGCTCACGTTGGACTCTTCAGGGCGTAGAAAACTGCGCCCTGAAGAGTCCCATTGTATTGTAAGGTCGTGGCATAAGTATGCATGTGCCAGTTATGATTAGAGTCATTGGATAAGATATGAGCACCCCAAAACCAGAAATACGTCATCAATCAGAAAACGTTTTTTGAAACAAAAATGAATAAACTATTCATCCTACACAACAAAAAACATATATGCATATACGTACCAGAAAGTTCATTCTCATATATATATGCATATATTTTGAAATATTTTTATGTTATTAATTCATTTTTATAAATTTAAAAAAAAAGTTTCTATGTCAAATGGTCCAGAATTTCCAGTGGGGCGGCGCCCTGACGCCCATATTGGCCGGTCGCCCCTGATGAGATCACAGATTTCTTTTACAAGGGAGGCCTGGGCCTGAAGGCAGCCTCTGTGGGAGGAAAGTGGAGTACCTGGAGAAAACCCACACAAACACGAGAAGAACATGCAAAGCAAACTCCACGCAGATAGACCCCAACCAGGGATTAAACCCAGGTCCTTTTTAGGGTGAGGCAACAGGGCTAACCACTGAGCTGTCGTGCTGCTGAATAAATCTGCCTCAAGGTCTTCAGGATCAGCAGTGCAGGAATTTGTTGGTTGGAACAAATGGCAACGAAGCTGTTGCTATGACCAATCAAATGTTGAGTTGGCAATGCCGGGGCCTTCTAGCAGGCCTCCAAAAACATCCGCAGTTTCATGTCATTTGATTGGATGATCAGAGATTGTACTGGTCGGTGCTAGGATACTGCATCTGTAGCGATCTGCACAAGCTAAATGTCGAGTGGGCATTCTCAGTCCTAAAGTGGTTTAAAACTTGTGCCAGAAACACAACAGGGCATACTTGACTTTCAGCATTAGCCTCCATGGCAATATAAAATGACATTTTGTTGAATCAAAAACACCATGTGACCCATAGGACAGAGAAACTAAAGTTCTCTTCGGGACGAAATGGAGGATGGAGTTTGTGTACAGATAACCAATACATTCGGTGAGTAAAATGCTTTTTTTTTTTTTTTTTTTTATACAAATATTGTATATTTTTGTCAATTTGTTTCGTACATACTGAGGCTTTTGGTAAACTTGCATGTGGCACAGCTGTGGCAGCAGTTGAAGGAAACTTGATGAATTGTGTTAAATGGTATTCTTGCTTCAGTAATGGCATTCTGTTGGTAATTTAGCACCATATTATTCCGTATGTCTGTGTATCATTGATGGTTTCTGTTGTGGTGGAGTCTTAATGACATGACTCAAAAGGTGGTAAAATTCAGCACTGAAGGCCTAACTGTTAAATAAATGCAAGACTTACCACTATTAATAATGTTTTAATAATATTTGCAAGGTATATGCCTTTTTATACTTTGTTACTGTTTTTTATGTATGGACATTTACGGACGTTTACAGACATTTTACATCATGAATATTTTTAATAGATCATTCAGGTTTTCCTAGTTTCTTGTCCTAAAAAGTCTATTTTTGCTATGTCTGCATAATTAAATAAAACAAAACGTTTCATTCAGCATTTTACTGTAGTGTAAATTTTGACTAAATGTAGTTTAAACTGTTGCATGTCAGTCTGTTACCTTGTCTCCCACCCTGTTTTCCTCTACATCTGGATGCTCTTCAAAGAAAAGCAAATGCATTTACACAGCGGCTATCTTTGAACCAGCAGGATAATGCAGCTTTATTCACATATTGTTCCAAATCAGATTGTTTTTTTAACTGCAGCTCCCCAGTGTGTGTGTAACTCACTTTCCTTTGTGTGTCTGTCTCTTTCTCTTTACATTGTAATTTGTTTTGTTCCCTGTGTGGTCCTGCCGACAGTGTGTCTTTGTCGGTGCAGTTAGGGAAACAAGATGTGGGCGAGTGTCAGTCCGGATTACGCCCAGCCGGTCTCATCACTCTGGCACCCACACACCGAGAAGTTCTGACAAAATATAAATAGTCACACAGCCTAAGGATGAAGGCTGTTGTTTTTCCTGAACATTAGCATAATTTTTAAGTAAATAATACCCCCACCCTGATACTGTGGACACTGCTGGGCTATATTATTTACATATTGCCTTTAATGAGATCTGTGAGCCCTTTATCCTCAGCAAATGTTGCTTGTCTAATGTAAGTGAAACCAAAATAATGATTAAACTAATTTTACCCAACAAAAGTGTTAAAATTGATTGCATCAGAGATGTGGAAAATAACAAGCGTGAAGAATAGTTCCCTTATCAGTCAGGTCACTGCGGTGCAACACCATGACTATGGGAATTGCGCCTCCGCGCGGTTCACCTGAAGTAATACAATCACGCCTTTTAAGGCAAGTGGGTGCCAGCGTCACCAGGGGCCCGCCCCCCTGGTATAAGAGATGCTGACTGCCTACTTATGTCCACTTTGCCCTTCACCTCGCTTCACACCTGAACTTCGCAGGACTCCGTGTGACTGGATCGCTCGACTGTAGTTTAGCGGACGCTATCTGCGCCACATGCTACCTGCTAAGCTAAAGGAGCTAGCGGGTTAGCCACCACAAGCAGAGGATTGAGGATTCAACGTTTCTGGCTGTTTTGTCGTCCAGTTTAGCGAGAAGCTATCTGCGCAACATGATACCTGCTAAGCTAATGGAGCTAGCTGGTTAGCCACCACTAACGGCTAAACGAGAGGATTTGACTTTTTTCCTCTGTTTTCATCGCCCAATTAAGCAAAACGCTATCTGTGCCACACGCTACCTGCTAAGCTAACAGAGCTAACAGGTTAGCCACCTCGAACAGCACAACGGAAGGACTTCTTCACACCAAGTTTAGCTATGTCTAACTGGTAAAACTCGACGCTTCTTCTCGACAATGGCTCCGGAGAAGAACAAGAGGAAATCGAAGAACTCCAACAAGACGAGCAGACCAGCGAGCCCCGGCTCCCGACCCTGTCCCAACGAATGTGGCTATTTCATATCGGCAACGGACACCCACGAGGCCTGTCCTTTCTGCCTGGGAATGGTCCACGCAAGGACAGCTTTGGTCTCCCCCGAATCTTGCACTCACTGCAACCAGTTGCATGAGGCGGCGTGACGAAGATATGTAGACTTCTTTGCCAAGGCCATGGGCAGTTCCACCGTAGCACGAGAACCACTCCTCACAGAGGCCCTCACTCCCACAACGGAGTTGGAGGCAGATGAATTGGAGGACAGCGGCGCTGGAACCTGGGGTGAGACAATGGATGTTGTTGCCCCCATGAGGAACTCGACAGCAGAGTTTGACACGAGGGACCTGATGCAAGCTGACGAGCTCTCACTAATGGCCTTGGACGAGATTACCGACAACGAGGCAGACAACGAGGAGGACGGAGAGGACGAGGACTTCTCACAGTCAACAATGGTAGGTCAACCAGAGACAGACGTGTCCACCCCCGCTCTGTTCGAGCTATGTTGCAGAGCTACGGACACACTGAAGGTAACTTGGCCAGAACCCCCACCTCGACAACAAGTTATGAGGCTGGCGGGGAACTTTTTTTTTGCCAAGCAACAGTCGGCCACAAGGCACAGGATGCCCATCTTTCCCGACTTCCAGACAGAGCTGACTCGCACCTGGGCTGAACCCAGGGCCCCCTTGACATTGCCTCTCTTCCAGTTCCTGGACGTGGACGGTATAGAGGCGGCGGGCATGGCCCACATTCCTCAAATGGAGGAGACTTTGGTGGCTCATCTGACCCCAGGACGTCAAGCTCAAAGCCCACCTTGCCTAGCAAAGCCTGCCGTGTGTCAAGCTTACAGCTCGAGAAGAGCTACCGAGCACAGGGCCTTGTTGTGCGCGCCATGAACGCCTCTGCAATGATGCAGGCCTACCTGGCCAAAAAACTCTTGGAGCTCCAGCAGACCAACAAAAGAAAAATGTCCGAGGTTCTGGACGAGGCCCGAAAGGCGACAGACTTTGTCATCCGCCTCATGGGAACTGTAGCCATTGCTCAGGGAAAAGTCATGGCAGAGACGGTGATCGCTCAACGTCATTTGTGGTTGACCCTGACAGACCTTCCAGAGGGCCAGTGTGTCCCGTTCCTCCACCATCCCATCCAACCCACAGGCCTGTTCGGCAGGGCGTTGGAGCGTATCCAGAGCAAACTGGATCAGCGAAGGAAACAAGAAGAAGCCCTACGCGAGGGGATACCCAGAAAACAATTTGTGCAAGCCAGAGAACCAAGCGGGCACAAGGGCCAACAGTAGCGACACCACTCAGCTATACCTCGAACAACTCACAAAAGGCCAAACCTCGAATGGGAGTAGCGGCCTAAACCTACCTCAGAGCCTCCACAAGTGGGCCAAGCCTGGTTAGAGAAAAGGTTTGTGCCACGTCAGGTAGGACCTCCACAGTCATCTTCAACGAACCGTGACAGAAAGCAGAAGTCAACCTAAGGCAGGACTGCTTCACCAACATTTAGGCGTTTCCACTCAAGCGGAAAAGAGGAAAGCCAAACTTTTAAAATACTAGCTGTTGTACTAAAGAAGCCACGATTAACTGGTGTAGATCATGTAAAAACACAAAGACAAATTGTTGTTTGAGCATGAAAATAAAGTCTCAGAAAACACAAAATGTTTTGTGTCCCGTCTTAGCTGCATGGGGGAAAACACAACACCTTTTTATGCAAAATGTGTCGATAAGGAGTCAGTGAGACTGGTTCACACACTCGGCTTCCCTCCCTCTAATAAGACACAGTCTCCCAGGAGACATTATGAGCCCCTGCAGGGGGTCAGAGACCTGTCTGCCAAGGCAGACAGACTCTCTGACCCCGGCAGTGGGACAGACAGACCTGCTGAGAAGCAGGCGGGGGGGGGGGCGCTCACAGGCCGCCCTCCCCCCTCACACACAAGGTCAACATGCCGTGCAGGCTGACAGCACGGGCTGCAGCGTGGGAGGCATGCAGGCCAAATCCCTGGGTCATGTCAATCATAACTCACGGATACAAATTGCAATTTTTCAAAAGACCACCACCCTTCCTAGGAGTGGTGAAGTCAACCATAACCCCATCTCGCGCTCACGTTCTGAGGGAGGAAATTTGCTCCATGATGCAGAAAATTGCAATCAGGACAATTCCTGCTCACGATGTAAACAGAGGGTACTTCAGCAAGTACTTTGTCATTCCAAAGAGACGGGGCGGACTCCGACCAATTTTGGATCTCAGAGGTCTAAACAAAAGGATACAAACGTTCAAGTTCACCATGTTGACCTTAAAACAGGTGCTCTACACCCGAGAGACTACCTTTGCAGTGTCGACTTAAAGGATTCCTTTTTCCGCATCAGCATCCGAAGTACACACAAGAAATTCCTGCATTTTTTTCTTCAAGAACAACTCAGACGAGTTCCTGGCCATGCCCTTTGGCCTAAAAAATGACCCCTGGACATTCATGAAATGCCTGGAGGTAGCTCTGGCACCCATGAGGAGCCAGGGTGTCAGAGTTTTGAAATATCTTGATGACCTGTTGGTTCTTGGAGACAGCATGGTCCAGGCAAAAGCATACACAGACATGGTGATGTATCACCTGAAATCACTAGGTTTTGTCATAAACCTAGAGAATAGCAGTTTGGCTCCATCTCAGATTTCTGTTTTTCTGGGAGTAGAATTGAACTCCATTCTGTACAGGGCACAGCGCTCAGAGGCACGAGTGGTAACCCTTCGGCTCTGCTTAGTATATTTCCAGCTGGGCGAGATATTGTCTCTCAAACTGTGCCAACATCTGTTGGGCCTGCTGGCTGCAGGAATCGTTTGTGTTCCTCTGGCCATATTACATATTCGACCTTTGCAGGTCTGGATCAACAAACAGCTTGACCTCGTCCCCCTCCCTCATAAAATGAAGGGGATGAGAGTCAGCCCGGAATGTGTGAAGGCCCTGGAGCCATGGCACAAACCCACATTGTTCAGCAGAGGAGTCACACTGGGCCGGGTATTGTCCCGAGTCCTGGTGACAACAGATGCATCAAAAACAGGGTGGGAGGTGCTCTGCAAGGACCAGTACGCGCGTGGGGTCTGGACCCAACAGGAGGCCCAGTTACACATAAACATTTCCTGGAGCTTGCTAGCATTGTTTTTGTCACTGAGACATTTTTACAGGAAGGGCCTGGTCAATCCCCGGCATATCCTGATAAGATCGGACAACAGGTACACTGTCGCCTACATCAACAGGGAGGGAGGAACACGGTCCCAACCCCTCCTGATACTGACAAAGATGTTGCTCACATGGTGCAGCTCCCAGATCCTGTCACTGAGGGCAACTCACGTGCCAGGGGAGCTAAACCACGGGGCAGACGCCCTATCAAAAGGGACCCCCCTCCCCTTTGAATGGCACCTGAACCCACGTATCGTGGACTAGATCTGGACACGATACGGGAGAGTACACACAGATCTGTTCGCATGCAACAACAACACTCACTATGCTCTGTACCACTCCATAGGGACGTGAACCCACCATTGGGGATGGACGCCCTGGCGTACAATTGGCCAGCAGGGAGGCGGTATTACACGTTTCCTCCATCCTCTTGATTCAGGCGACGCTGGAACTTGTATGCAGGGAAGCTTTCTCTCTAATATTGATAGCCCCCAAGTGGTCAATGAAAGTATGGTTTGCAGAAGTGATCTGGGACGGCCGTAATGTGGTGGTAATGGCAGTCGACCCCTGATCGGAAGGTTGGAGGTTCGAATCCCGCATCCGCCCACCATGTGTCGTTGTGTCCCTGGGCAAGACACTTAACCCCGAGTTGCTCCCGGTAGGTCTGGATGGCGCCTTGCAAGGCAGGCTACCACTACCGGTGTATGAATGTCTGAATGAATGGGTGGATGGCTGGTATTGTAAAGCGCTTTGGGGCTCCTCACAGGGGGCTAGAAAGCGCTATATAAATAAGCTCCATTTACCATTTACCATTTGATCTCACTCCTGGTAGGAACACCTTGGCAGCTGCCCCATACAGGGACCTATTGACCCAGTCCCACGGGGAGATGCTGCATCCACAGCCAGAACTGTGGCAGCTCTGGGTCTGGTCGCTGAAAGGGAACGGTTAATGACTTCCGGACTACCCAGTAATGTGGTAAACACAATACAGGGAGCAAGAACACAGTCCACACAGGCACTCTATGCACGTAAGTGGCGTGTTTTTGAGAGCTGGTGTCTGGAGAGGAATGGTGCTCCATATTCCTGTGACTTAGTGCAGCTCCTCATCTTTCTGCAGGACCTGCTGAAGAAAGAACGCTCCTTTTTAGCCATAAAGGTCTTCTTTTCAGCTATCTCAGCATGCCATGAAGGCTGGGGAGGTAAATCGCCTGGTGCCCACCCTCTAATAATACGATTCATGAGGGACGTACTGAGAAAGAGGCCTCCAAGCAGGACTTTGGCCCCTGAATGGGACCTGCATTTAGTCCTGGACACCTTGTGCAAACATCCATTCAAGCTTCTTAGCAACATTAAGATAGACTTGTTATCTCATAAGACTACATTGCTCTTAGCTCCGTGCTTAGCAAAACGCGTGGATGACCTCCACGCATTATCTGTCCATCCAATGTGCACCAGATTTGCCCCAGACGGGTCAAAGGTCACCTTGCAACCAAAACCCGCGTATGTGCCAAATGTCCCGACTCTAAACCCCAGAAGCCTGGACTTCGCACGGTCAACTTTTCCTCATCCCCCTGTTCTAACTGCAGAACAGAGTTGTCTGAACACGCTCTGCCCTGTTAGGGTCCTGAGCATCTACATGGAGAGAACTGTCAGTTGGCGCAAAACAAACCAATTGTTCATATGCTTTGCTAATCCTGCCGCAGGCAGGGCCCTGTCAAAGCAGCACCTCTCATGATGGGTGACTGAGGCCATTAAGGGCCAGTTTACACGGCGCGTATTTTGAGTGTAACCGCTACTTTCTCTTTGCGACTTTGCTTATCGCCTACACGACGCTGCTGGCCCCCCTCGATGACACCGATACTTTTCTGACCCTGCTCTCAAGGTGGAAGTTTTTCGCTGACCCCCCGCTGATAATGTAAACATCTCCCGTGGAGCTTTTGTGTCAACCACATGCGCGCAGCCCGCACGCGCGGACAGTCTGACATTTCACGTGTCACGTTGCAAAATATAACAGTTTAACAATAATAAACAGTATTTATGTTGGCGTGGGAGATGTAAATTTATCTGAACTACAGTATCTATCTGGACTCGTTACATTTTTTAAACAGTGCGTAACGTGCTGTGAAAATGAAGACACCAGGTTTATTTTTTATTTATTTATTTATTCAGCACCAAAGTTTAAACACAAACACTGAGAATTAAACTGAACACACTATTAAAACACGTGAACCGAACTGTAACTACGTTAATGAACTGGACTCTTGCTGTGTTTTCATCTGGACCCATCAGAACCGCGCCGAACCGTCTGCCTGCTGGAGCGACAGCTTCTCCACCTGGCAGAAATAAATAAATAAATAAATAAAAACTCAGTTGTTGTGTGATCAAAGTAAACACAAGCAAACATTATATTAAGAACGTTGATTTACCTGCTGTAAGTCAGCTGCATCACGGAGTAAAGTCCGGTTCTGGTCCACAGTCCACTCAGCGGTTCTGGTCCACAGTCTCAGCGTCTAGTGTGCAGCTTGTTAGATGAAGCGGGTCCCACTGACTCAAATCTGTTGACTCTTGTCCAAATTCCAGCTTTAACTTGTTGTTAACTTGTTGACAACAACTTGTAGTTAGCTGATTTTAGCCAGAGAGGAAAGCAGACAGGCAGCTGTTTACCTCAGGCAGCGCATGCGTAGTAGTGAAGGTTCCAAAAATCACAGCGCCATCTAAAGGCCCAGCATGGTAACTACAGTGAAATCATGAGGACGGGGGGTGGAGGGGGAGAGAGTCGTATCCACAGAATTCGACAGTGTCAACGCAAAACTTTTCACCTAATTAACATACCCAAAACATCCGTTTCCCCCACACAGTGTCCGTGTAAACAGGGCCTAAGAGGGCATACAGCAGCAAAGTTCAGCAGGTGCCCAGTGGGGTACATGCTCACTCAACCAGAGGCCTAGCCACTTCCTGGGCTTTATTCAGAGGTGTTCCAGTAGCAGATATCTGTGCAGCTGCTAACTGGTCATCATCTAACACGTTTGTGAAACATTACAGCCTAGATGTCACAGCACGTGACGTAACTCAAGCTGTTCTCTCTACCACAGAGAAATAAATGGCTAGCGTCTGGACTCTAAGGCAAAAAGTTCTCATAAGCATGCATTTCCAGAGCATTTCTAGGGCGTGATTGGATTATGTTCCCATAGTCCTGGTGTTGCACCGCAGTGACCTGACTGATAAGGGAACTGAAAGTTATGCACATAACTCATGTTCCCTGAAGGAAGGGAACAAGGTAACACATGTTTGCCTTTTCAATGCCCAAGCTCGGTGAAGTGCGTATAGAGGACGTACGTAGGCAGTCAGCGTCTCTTATACCAGGGAGGCGGGCCCCTGGTGACGCTGACGCCCACTTGCCTTAAAAGGCGTGATTGTATTACTTCAGGTGAACCGCGCGGAGGTGCAATTCCCATGGTCATGGTGTTGCACCTTGTTCCCTTCCTTCATGGAACATGAGTTATGGTTCATAACTTTCAGGTTTTACTTGATTAGGCAACGCTCACACACAAAAATATATTGCATCTAAGAAATGCAGAACACACACTTTCTGTTTTATTCTTTATTTGTAAAAAATAAATAAAAAAAGGTGACAGATGTAAGTCAATACGAGAGGAAAAACTAACAATATTCTGAGTGTGTGTGCTGGCCCAATACTCTCTTTCATGGGGAAGCATCAAAGTAAAGCAAAGAAATGTAAATTCGGAAACTCCTTCATTAAAATTTTAATATTATTTACATTGTATTTTACATTTGTAGTTTAAAACCTGCCAATTATATTAGACTCAAAATCAGAATAAGCTTTATTACAATTGCACCAAAGTACAGCTATATTATATTCCATACTGTTGTCCGAAAGATGTGGGAGTGGTGGCACAGAGGTTAAGAAGGTGAGATGGTGATCGGAAGATCGCCGGTTCAAGCCCCGGTACCTACAACATCAAGAATCTGGGTGGGATAAGTGAAGCAGTTGCACCTGTCTCCACCCTCATCTGCCCCACTCTGGGCCCTTGAGTAAGGCCCTTAACCCACACCATCTGCTCACCCGGAAACCCTAGATATCAGCTCTCTGCTCCACAAAGAGGGCTGTGGTAGCTCGGTGGTTTGTGGTTGTGTCAAGAAGGGCATCCGGCGTAAAAACAATTGCCAAGTCTTCGTGCAATTAAATTGCTGTGGTGACTCCTGACGAAGGGAGAAGCCGAAAAAAGAAGAAAAAAAAACGTGTTCGAAAGATGTCCGATTGTACGTGGCTGCAGCTCCTAGGAGTGCGGCCCCTTATTCTTTAGATAGAAAAGGGGAAAGACCATGAGGTGGTATTAAAAAAAAATCTCTTCACACCGTGTCCTTGTCAGGACATGATTTAAGACATCAAAAAAAATTCTACCAGCAATCACATTTATAGACAGATTATGGATGTTTGGTTGAAAGAATTTTGTCAATAGCAAGGAAAGTCCAGCTGACCAATTCCATAACAGTAATTTACTATTCGGAAGCTGTGTGAATACCGGTGGAAGCTCCGATACACAGGACAGAGAGCAAAAAGCAGAAGGAAGGCAGGTTAAGGAAGAAAAGCATCTGTCTTGCTCGCGGGCAAGTGCGGTGAGAAAAAAACATTTAAATGTTTATATGTATAAAATGTGCAGTTCTATTTACCAGTGCTCTGTAATGTTGAAACAAGATTATAGTGTTCACATTTAAACACAATTTTTAAACTGTTCTCTTTCAGTCATGTCTCTCGGTGCAACATATGCTATGATAATTGCGCCCCGTGCGATTACCTGAAGGAATACATTCACGCCTTTACGGCAGGGGTGTCAGCGTTGCGCCAGAGGCCCCGCCCTCTTTGTACTTAAGCCGCTGATGCCCATCCAACTTTCTCTTATTGCCCTTCACCTCGCTTAAACCTGAACTACCTCTCTTCGCGGGACTTCTCTGTTGCTTCATCGCTCAACCAGAGGTGAGCTTGCTCCCTAGATAGAGCGTACGGAGAATTATTCTTACGTACTGCTGGGCTAGCGAAAGCTAGTCCGGCACATTTTCCCTTAACCCCAAAGTTTTTTCTTCTTCTCTCTCCGCAGACTGCTTCGCTCGACGGCGCTAACTGCGCGAACAACCGCTACCCCTGCTAACTCGTAGCTGGCTAGCCAGCGAAAGCGACACGATGGAGGAGACGTCTCAAAATAAAAGGAAAAGGATTTTAGAAGGACTCGCTCGCCTTATCTCTGACATGCCTCCGGAGAAAGGAAAATGAAAGACAAGACTTCCAAGGAAAACCAGCAGGACGGCGAGTCCAACCTTGCGCGCTTGTCCTAACGGATACGGTTTCTCCCTCTCAGCAACGGACACCCACGAGGCCTGTCCCATCTGCTTGGGGATGTTACACGCAAAAATGGCGCTGGATACGTCCAAGTTTTGCCCACACTGCAACCAAATGCTGGAGGCGGTGAGGAGGCACCGGGCGGACTTCGTTGCCAATGCCATGGGTGCCGGTACGGCGCCAGCGGACCCGGACACCACCGAGCCCCTCACTCCCACGCTGGAGCTCGAGAACATGGCTCTGGATAACAGCACACGAGTCGAATGGGGTGACAGCCCTGATGTACTGGCTCCCATGGTGGACTTAACAGTCGAAATCGACACTCGAGGCATGATGAATGAGGACGAGATCTCGATTTCCGCCTCAGGTGAATTTTAGCGGAGGACGCAGACATCGAATACGAGGAACAGGGAGAAGATCTCTCCCGCACCCCGGTACCTGTGCTCACGGAGACTGACTTTTCTATCCCTACTCTGTTCGACTTGTGTCACAGAGCAACGGACGCGCTGCAGATCCCATGGCCAGAACTTCCGCCTTGTCAACAGGTCATGAGGCTGTCAGAAAACTATTTCTACTCAAAGCAGCAGGCCGCCACAAGGTAAAGAATGCCCGTGTTCCCGGACTTCCTTACAGAGCTTACTCGCACCTGGGCTCAGCCCAGAGCTTCCATGCTGTTGCCACTCTCGCAGTTTCTCGACGTGGATGGGATGTTACAGAGCTTACTCGCACCTGGGCTAAGCACAGAGCTCCCATGCTGTTGCCACTCTCGCAGTTTCTCGACGTGGATGGGATGGATGAAGTGGGAATAGCCAACGTGCCTCAAATTAAGGACATGCTGGCTTCTCACCTGGCTCCCAAGTCATCCGGGACAAAACCAACTCTCCCCAGCAAAGCTTGTCCAGCTTCAGCTTCTCTGCTCGAGAAAAGCTACAGAGCTCAGGGACTCATGGCGTGCGCAATGAACGTGTCCGCGTTGATGCAAGTTTACCTGGCTGAAAAACTGTAGGAGCTCCAGGTAACGACGGACAAACAAGCTGCCGCTGACTTGTTGGATGAAGCCCGCAGGGCAACAGACTTTGTGCTCTGCATTATTGGAACAGCTGCTGTTGCTCAAGGCAGATATATGGCTGAGGTGGTCATCGCAATACGCCATCTGTGGATGACCTTAACTGACCTCCTGGAAGGACAAAAGGTGCCTTTTCTCTACCACTCGATAGAACCGACGGGATTGTTTGGGAAAGCTCTGGATCGAATTCAGACCAAGCTGGACCAGAGGCGCAAACAGGCTGAAGCTCTCCGGGTGGGCATTCCCAGGAGAACCTTCGCCATCCCCCAGGGAGTCAGCTGGGGGCAGATCTGCGCAGCCTCGAAACCGCTCAGCAACACGTGCCCCACCGCAAAAGCGACCAGCGTACGAGGCCAAGCACCGGCAGAGTCAACCGCCGGGCCCACCTCGAACCGAACACGCATGGAGCAAAAACAGGTTTGTCCCCCGCCAGGCGGTCAGACACAGGGCCTCCTCGGCGAACCGGGACACCAGACAAAAGCGTGCCTGATGAACCAGGTCCACGTCTTGATTTTACACGATCACCCGTCCACGCGGTACGGGGAATGATCTTTTCATGTCCAGATTTTATTTGTAGCACGATACAAAAAGCTGGTAACTCTGTTACATGCACAATCATGTTTTTCCTGCTGTGAGTGACATAAAGTCAAATATGTCGTTACACGTAAGCACGAATAAAGCTCAAAAAGCAGCCCCTCTCTGTTTTATTGACTCAAAAAAATGCACCAACAAACACAATAACTTCAGCAGACCGGGTCCTTCGGGCCTGCCAGCCGACATAAAGGGAGGGGGGCATCTCCCCCCCCTCCCTCAGGGCTCACGGGGTGCTAGCCTTATCAATAAGCCCCAGCAGGGTGCCTCTGTTCTCTCTGTAGCGGACAAGCACAGAGACGCTTGCAAGCAGGTCCCATACTCCTCACAGAGACAGGTGAGGGGGGTCACGTGCTCCAGCTCCCGCTCCGTTGTGAATCACGGGGCAGACAATACACAAACCAAGCAAACACGTGACACGTCCGCTCCCCAGGGATACGTGCCGACAGAATCTGATGACCCACCTACCTGGACACCCATTCAACGGCTCCCAGTAAGGGTCGGGAGGGCTACAGCAGAAGCCCACAGGCTACCACCAGCTTCACACATTCACAAAGGCGATTGTGATCAAACTGCTGTGTGCGTAAACAAACCAGGGCTGAATCAGATTCCTCTTCCTTTTAATTGAAGAGAACTGAGCTCTCTGTCACCAACCAATTTAAAGCCTGCCAAGCACAAAGGACCATCTCCACATTCTCACGTTGCAGCTGTCCCCTTATCATTGATGGGCGACACGCAATGTTCAAGCAGTGATTCTACAGCACGTGACCATACTCACTGTGCTGGCTCAGTTCTGCTCTTAAACGATATCCCCCCACCGGGTGAAACACAGACCCCGGGCGGTTTGTCTGGCTCCAACGCTCTGTTAAGGCCGGAGACCAGTAAACCAGACCCAACCAGGAAACGGGTTGGGGTCAGGAGATCTGCTCGCTTACAAAACTCGTAGCTCCTCAGTCCCATGACCCCCAACAAGAAGAAAACAGACATTCTGTTCCACTTTTGTCTAATAATGACAACAGATTGCCTCTGCCCTCAAACACTCTCGATCAGAGTAGTATGGCAGCACATCTGCAAAAAAGCCCTCTCCCTAACATGGTTGATCCTCAGGGGATCACATAATCCAGGGTCCTTGGAGGAGAAATGGTTCCACCAACTGCTCCTCTTCAAGGACACACCACGTCACCAGAAGGAGCAGTCTCGCCACTTAGGCTGGGGGCTGTGGAAAATGTCAGCTTGGTGGCAGAAAGGAACAAGCTGGTGGAATCAGGCCTGCCTGAAAATGTGGTAAAAACCATTCAAAATGCCCGAGCTATGTCAACACAGTCTCTTTACGCGCAGAAATTGAGTATTTTTGAAGCTTGATGCACAGAAAGAAATATTATTTCTTATTCATGTGACCTGGCTCAGCTCCTCACTTTTCTTCAGGACCTACTGGAAAAAGGTTGTTCTTTCTCAACAATTAAGGTGTTCCTATCAGCTATTTCAGCCTGTCATGAAGGCTGGGGAAACAGGACGCCTGGCGCACATACAGTGATGGCATAGTTACATTGAAAAAGTAACTTAGTTAAGTTACTGATTAGTCCTTGGGAAAAGTAACTTAGTTAAGTTACTGATTACTTGATTTGGAAAGTAACTAAGTTAGATTACTAAGTTACTTTATTAGTTACTTTCAGCAGCCGCTGACAAGAACCCTCTGTCACAATACATAAAAAATTTAAATGTTTTAATAAAATAATTACTAATAAATATTCAAAAAACAAAATACAGTAGTCTTTCTTGACTTCACTAAACAAATAATATTTTTACAAAAAAGACTTATAAAATGTTTATTTTGAAAATGTGTCAAGTAAACAATACGTTTGTATGAAAATAAATAAAAGCATGAGCCACTGGCCAAAAGGATGGTCCAGCACAGAAGATCAACATCATCAGGTCAGGACTCTGTGGTCTACACTCATCTCCAGGCCAGCGGTCACTCTTTCAGGGATGAAGATGTTCACATCCTTGATAGAGAGGAACAATGGTTTGAGAGAGGAGTAAAGGAGGCCATCTTTGTGAAAAGAAACCATCCATCATTAAACAGGGGTGGAGGCCTCCGGGTTCAACTGCCCTCTTAGGGCCAGTTTACACGGCGCGTATTTTGAGTGTAACCGCTACTTTTTCTTTGCGACTTTGCTTATCGCCTACACGACGCTGCTGGCCCCCCTCGATGACACCGATACTTTTCTGACCCTGCTCTCAAGGTGGAAGTTTTTCGCTGACCCCCCGCTGATAATGTAAACATCTCCCGTGGAGCTTTTGTGTCAACCACATGCGCGCAGCCCGCATGCGCGTGGACAGTCTGACATTTCACGTGTCACGTTGCAAAATATAACAGTTTAACAATAATAAACAGTATTTATGTTGGCGTGGGAGATGTAAATTTATCTGAACTACAGTATCTATCTGGACTCGTTACATTTTTTAAACAGTGCGTAACGTGCTGTGAAAATGAAGACAGCAGGTTTATTTTTTATTTATTTATTTATTTATTCAGCACCAAAGTTTAAACACAAACACTGAGAATTAAACTGAACACACTATTAAAACACGTGAACCGAACTGTAACTATGTTAATGAACTGGACTCGTGCTGTGTGTTCATCTGGACCCATCAGAACCGCCGAACCGTCTGCCTGCTGGAGCGACAGCTTCTCCACCTGGCAGAAATAAATAAATAAATAAAAACTCAGTTGTTGTGTGATCAAAGTAAACACAAGCAAACATTATATTAAGAACGTTGATTTACCTGCTGTAAGTCAGCTGTTTATCACGCTGGAAAGTCCGGTTCTGGTCCACAGTCCACTCAGCGGTTCTGGTTCTGGTCCACAGGCTCAGCGTGTGTGGTGTGCAGCTTGTTAGATGAAGAGAGTCCCACTGACTCAAATCTGTTGACTCTTATCCAAATTCCAGCTTTAACTTGTTGTTAACTTGTTGACAACAACTTGTAGTTAGCTGATTTTAGCCAGAGAGGAAAACAGACAAGGCAGCTGGTCTGTTTACCTCAGGCAGCGCATGCGCAGTAGTGAAGGTTCCAAAAATCACAGCGCCATCTAATGGCCCAGCATGGTAACTACAATGAAATCATGAGGACGGGGGGTGGAGGGGGAGAGAGTCGTATCCACAGAATTCGACCGTGTCAATGCAAAACTTTTCACCTAATTAACATACCCAAAACATCCGTTTCCCCCACACAGTGTCCGTGTAAACAGGGCCTAACAATGCTGTTATTGCTAGTATCACTCAGCCCTCTGTGAATAGCAAACAACCATCAGGGTGCTGCTAACTATCCATTGTTAGGCTGATGGTCCGTGAGCAGCTGGTTTCAGCTGTCAGCAGCAAACTGGTTCATCCACTGTGAGAGGGTGCTACAGTATTTATAAGATTGAGATGAATACAGCATCTCAGACTGAGGAAGTCTTTTGGACAAAAGATAAAACGTTTCTACAATTTTTTTTGTTCTGTTTTGTTTTTTGAATGTCCAGAGGACCAGACTTAGCATTTTTAGATTTTTCTACCTGGATTATTGAGCATGCATCAGGGTCATCATCACACGCTTCTTAGCTGCAGGTGGATGTCCCTCAAGAGGAAAAAGACAGCTGCTTCCTCTGTCTCAGACTGGAAATAACACAAACAGGTAAAAAAATAAAAATAGTTAATAAGATTATCATTTTAAATTAAAAAGGTTAATTATTAATAAAAGAACAATACCTCTTCTTGTGGTTGGATCTCTCGGTCATCATCAGGGCAGGGATTTATTCAGCTCCAGGACTTGTTGACATCAGTTTTTTCATAAAGTGATTAACTTTTTGGCTGGTGTTGACATGATGATGGACGTGATGGAAGACGTTTTAGAGACGCTCAGTTAATTTAAAGCCTGCACAGCAACAACAACATTTCAGACGTAGATCCAGAGCTTTAAAATGTCCTACAGTTTGTGTTATTGATCTGGACTGATCTGACCTACCTGTTTTAATGCTGCTGCTGCTCTGTTAGCAGTGTTTACAAGCTGCTCCTCGTTCACGTTCGGATCACGTCGTTAAGTCCGTTCAAGTTAGACGTGTTGTCTGCTGCAGATCCAGTCTCCGTGAAACAAAGTCCACACACCGTTTTGGATGTGCGCTCGTGTTTTTAACAAGTCACAACGTTCCCAAACAAACAGGAGACCGCAGCGAGATGCTAAACCTAGCTTAATGCTAACGTGTGCTACAGACAATAACACCGGGCGGTCGCATAGACTGACGTCACTCCTGTCTTTTTTTTTATCGCTCCCCCCGAGACGCATTGGCGAAATAAAATTAAATTACAGTACTACAGAAAATGACAAATAACTAAGTAACGCACAATAATTTGGAGAAAGTAACTTTAATCTGATTACTACAGTTTGAAAAGCAACGCGTTAGATTACTAGTTACTGAAAAAAGTGGTCCGACCAGAGTAACGCGTTACTTTGTAACGCGTTACTGACATCACTGCGCACATCCAATCATAATAAGATTTATGAAGGGCGTGCTAAGAATGAGACCCCCCAGCAGGATCCTGACCCCTGGTTGGGATCTTAGTCTGGTCTTGGGGGCTCTCTGTGATCCCCCATTCGAGCCATTGAGCGAGATTAAGATAGATTTATTATCTTATAAAACCGCTCTACTCCTGTCACTTTGCTCGGCGAAACGCGTATGGTGACCTCCATGCCTTGTCTGTACATCCAATGTGTACCAGATTCGCCCCTGATGGGTCAAAGGTCACCTTAAGGCCTAATCCCGCATATATCCCCAAGGTCTTGACTTTAAACCCTAGAAGTCTGGACTTTGATCTCTCCTCTTTTCCACCTGCTCCTGTCCTCACTCAGGAACAGGAAAGGCTGAAGGCTCTCTGCCCCGTGAGAGCTTTAAGCACTTACATGCAGAGAACAGCCGAATGGAGAAAAACAAATCAACTGTTTGTGTGCTTTGCAGCACCTGCTACCGGAAAGGCCCTATCAAAGCAGCGCCTCTCACACTGGGTGACTGAGGCCATAAAAAGGGCGTACAGTAGCAAAGGTCAACAGGTGCCCTCTGGAGTGCACGCTCACTCTACACTCTTAACCCGAACTAGTTGACTTTACTAGAAAACCGCGTGGAAACCCGTTGCCTTAAACCATTCTAGTTTTTACACAAAGAAGAAACAAAACATGTTTAGTTGTGTTAACTGGATAACCTCAGTACAATGTACTAAACACATTTAGTAGTCATTACTAAAATTGATTAGTTGTATGAGCTAATCAATTTCAGTAATGACTACTAAATGTGTTTACTACATTGTACTGATGTTATCCAGTTAACACAACTAAACATGTTTCGTTTCTTCTTTGTGTAAAAACTAGAATGGTTTAAGGCAACGGGTTTCCACGCGGTTTTCTAGTAAAGTCAACTAGTTCGGGTTAGTGACAGTTGTAAAAAATTACCTTTTTAAGTTATATTTACATAACCATATAAAACAAATAACCAATATAACATTATCTAAAGCTACTCATGTTTTGTTAAAAATAAGTAATAACATTTCCTCCAATGTAATTAAGTACTCTTTTGATCTTCAAATTGTATTGAATGCAACACTAAATTTTACAAAAGAGGAGAAATAAAACAAAACATTTTAATGTTCCAATATATTTAATTTTAACAGAAAATTGCTGCAAAAGAACATTTTAAGTGCAATTTGTTATCAAGCTTGGCTCAAGTAAAAAAAAGTATTAAAACAATAATTGCCATTAAAAAAAAGCTTGTCATCCAAAAGTCAAGTAAAAGTAGGAAATTAAAGTGCTTGACATCATTATAAATTGTTTAAATAAGGAATACAAAAACAGCAGCATTCAATAATTTGTGTATCCTTGTGCAAAACTGGACACAGCAAAATTAGACACAGTCTTCTAAATCTTCAACTTGAAAAAGAGCAGGTAAAACGTGATAAAGGTAAGATTTAGCATGTTTTATGTGAATACTGTCCGTGTTGTTGGTAAATTCAGTCAACTGAAGCAATAAATCCCTGAAAATTTATGATGGTAAATATTTTGTGATGTTGCTGTTAAGGAAGAACTACATGTTATTTCACCTTAAAATTCTAGTGTTCTCCTCTGTGCGGACAAGGAGTGTGGTAGATGTGGGTTCATGAAAGCACTACTGCATCGCTCTAAAGCAGGAAATCTTTTTTGGTCAATCGAGCACACGTTTCAACTTACTGCTTTAATTGACTATATTTACCATCAACACTGACTGGACTTTTACATGAGATGTGCTGAATTTTTCTCAAACTGTATTATGTAAACTGAGTTTTACTATCCAGTCCTAAGCATACACTTCTAAATCCTGTACTGAAGAACATAAGTGGTTGGACATTTTGATCTCTTATTACATTGTAAACTGAACATTATCAACTAACAGCTGTTGTAGAGCTGTTGCATTGAACTGCATTAGATTATGTAGGTAAGAAAGTGGCTAATGAGACTACCGGTATATTCAATCCCAACTGTTCAATGACACAATACAATAGACATCTCTTTACATTGCAAGCTGGTTTTTCAATGTTTGTAACTTTGGTTTTAGTTCACTTTGGCCCAGCTCAAAAAACACCTGTTGAATGAACTGGAATATGGACTTCATAGAACTGGGGTAGTTGAAATGCATAGCATATTTAAGTCCAAAGAGAATGCACATAGCTTTTGGCAGGTCTTGAATGTTGGCCACCACGACTTCTCCCACCATGATGATTTTCAAGCCAGAGATACACTGAAGCGTCCTCCGTATACGCGCGTATACGCATGTATTTTGTGCGTATGTTTTCGCTTCTATACTTCAGAAACTATCAGCTTTCAAACGCTCGCGTTCTCCTTGTTGTAATATGAGCAGCTGCACACGGAGGGGACTCAACTGAGCTTGCTGATTGGTCACTTGCTGACACCCCTACTGAAATGATTGACAGCGTTCAGTCAGCTGAAAGTGAAACCTTGAGAATGCATCATGAGCAGCTCGCTGGACTTCTGCGGTGTTCTGATACGGTGTTTCTACTATATATGTTATAAAAAGTTCTCTCAGAAATAAAAATAATAACAGGGAGCGCTTTTCCTGCAGCACACAGCCCACCAGGGATATTTAAAACATCGCGCACCCAGGTAGGACCTGAATTCATTCATTTCAATCATCGAGTGAACGGAGGAAGAAGCGGTTACTTGACTTTAGGCAAAAAAACAAAAGAAAAGGCCCGATCAGCGATAAAGAAGGGGAATTTATTTAATTTGTGTAACATACAAAACAGTCCGGCGCCGGGGAAGTTTATGTTCAGACACCGCGCATCGCGTATGCGTAGTAAAAAAAAAACTTTTGCGCGTACGTGCCCTGAGGGGCTACGCGGGGCTACGCTTTTGCCACAGCGTACGTACGCTGCGTATAGGCGTATCGTGAGGACGCTCGAGTATATCTCGGGCTTTAGAAAGGCTGGACTGAGATGCAAGGAGGATGAGGGCACAGCACCTTCAGGTTCAACGAGGAGAATCCCAATGTCAATGTTACGGAACGAGTCATCATCATCTGAGTCCTTAATAAATGACAAGAGCACAACAGAGACAATTATCATTAAGCAGCCATCAATAATTGATCAAAAATAATGATTTCCATAACCAATTACAGGTAGTCCCCGACTTACGAGCGCTCTTACATACGAGAGGTCCCGGACTTATGAGCTGGCGAACAAGCAGTAAATTTGTAAAAAATACAGCACTTTTTTGTGTTTTTAGATGAAAGTGTGTTAGCTAACCGTTTGGAAACACGTTTCTGAGCATGTTTATGAAGTAGTATGAATGTTTTTGATGAAAAACGAGTGTTCGTAGTAGCGCTAGCATAAATGTTCCAACTTACGAGCGAAAATCCGGACTTACGAGAACACGTTTTTCTTGTTCCGACATACGAATTTCCGGTTTACGAGCAACTCGCAGGTACGGAACTCGCTCGTAAGTCGGGGACTACCTGTACAATACTGTATTTGTAATATCTTGTTTTATCATAACATGCTGCCCTAGTTTCCTTGTGTAAATTGTGTATTATTAAGCTCCACAAAAGGACACATGATAATGTGCTAGTGTGGAACGATACCATATTCTTTCAGTTGTTTAAAACTATGCTCACAGGTTTTTTTTTTTTTTTTCAAATACAGGAACTGTCATCAGGGTTCCCACATCTGTCTGTCCAGGCTCAAATCCCAACATTTATATTTACACTTTATTTCTACAGATAGTCCCATTGAGTCACAAAACCTACTTTTCAAGAGACCTGTTTAGGGAGCAAATGGTGGGGTTAAGAGCCTTGCTCAAGGGCCCAGAGTGGGGCAAATGAAGGTTGAGGCAGGTGTGGATGTTCCACCTTTTCCATCCACATTTTGACGTTGTTAGTCCGGGGAGTTGAACAGGTGACTTTCTAATCACAGGCCCATATTCTCTAACCTCTGCTCCACCACTCCCTCATGAAACAGCATAGCATAAAACATAAGCACAAGAGTTCATGACATGAACTCAACACAACATAGCATAAGACATAAATGAAAATTAAAGGGATAGTTTGTATTTTTTTTTAAAGTGGGGTTGCCTGAGTGGTCAGCATGTTACTTACAGTAGATGGTGGGCAGCATTTTCCCCAGTTTAGAGAAGCAGCAGGAGGATCAGTGTAAGAAGATAAGCAGTGTACTTTTGTGGACATGGTCACAGCAATTTGTACTACTAGACACCTGAAAAATCTATGTTCGTTTCAGTGGACACATTTTTAGTATATTTTCAGCGCCATACATTGTTCCTTTAGGTCATCTTTGAGAAAATAAATTTACTTACAAAGGCTGGTTTGTAGAAGTCTGGGGTTGTCACCAAGGATAACAGGAAGTCCTCTGAGCACCAGTGTTCGAATATCAGTAGGCTCTGCAGTCTGTTGGGCAGTAAAATGACAAACACAAGTGAGCAAACAGGTACATATGATTGCATTACACAATGTGAAGTTCCCACACCTTCATAAACATCAACATCAAGGACTTTTGAAGGTATTCCCTAAAATTTAAGAACACATGCATCATGGTTACGGTAATTAACATAAAGTTATAACATTGAGAAGAGCTAGCAGGCTGTACTGAAGTTCTCTGAAAGTTTTAGTGAAGTTCAGAAACTCACATCCTTGTTTTTCCAACCTTTGATTTAAATCTAACATTTCAATAACCTATGGGAAGCATGAAAATGAATAGTTACACTTGAAGACATGAGCTACAGAAAACAATAGGACCAACCCTGGTCTGTTGGGAAAGCTGTGTCAACACTTGGCCAACGTTCCCTCTCTTGGATCGAAAAATCTCGACAAGATGAGGACTATGTCGATCGATGCTCTCATAGAATTCCTGCTTGAGATTCTTGCCAACAATCCTGTTGAACTCCATGCATACCTGCAAAATACAGAGAATGTTCCAGTATCACAACAACTAATAATAAGAAAGGACATTGACAAAAAGTCAATGTACTACGCACAACACAGGAGTTGCTCGTCTATTGCTTTGCTTGTTTGTGGTTACAAGTAAAGTCCATTTGTTTTGTTTTTAAACCTTTTTGTGGATTTATCATTATTTTAATCATGAACTTACTTGATCTTCTGTAAAACGAACAGGCTAACGTTCAACCATGTCACATATTGCAGGTTCTGACCCCACCACCTCTTTTCTTCTCAATGCAAACGTCAGGTCCATCTTCTCTTTCACAAATTGTCCATCTGGAGTTCTCTTCTGCATTTCATCAACCAAGCATAAACACTGTTGATGTAAGCAAGAAAATGTTATATTTCTGGTGAAGCTTCCATGTTTTAACCTGTAACAGGTTAACAGGTTACACCTTTTCTCTGTTATAAACTCACAGTATTTGCACCTCCACTGAATCTTCACATAAAACTGTAAAAAAAAAAAACTTTTAGCACACTTATCCATGACCATATCAAAGATCAAGGAAACATGGTACTTTGAAATATTCTAGCCCTTTGAAATATATGTTATCAGCCAGAATAATTAGTTTTCCTGTTTAATATTATTTAGAGTAAAATGAATGCAGAATGAGTTGAGCTTGCCTTTCTATCTGCAGACAATTGACAGAGTTAATAACTTTTATAACTTATTGTCACTTTATTTTAATAGTTTGGTGATCGGGGGAGCTGGCTAAAACCAGAGCCATATAAAGTGATATATATATGGCTCTGGCTACAACCATCTTTACTCCGTCAGGGTTTCAACGGCTCCAACTTATTTGTTAAACTGCTGCACTATTATCCCCACACACAATTGTCACTGCTCATTTAACCAATCTCTAGTAATAACCAGCTAATGACCGAGTCCATTACATTTTCAGTCAGGCCGTAACCGTAACATGAACTAGCTAATGCACGTGCGAACAACGAAGCTAAGCTAAGGCGCTAATCAACTTAGCTGACTTCATACAACTGGAAAGCATTTAAGATAGAAAAAAAATATCACAGACAGGATTCACTCGGCATGAACTTGTGTAATAAAGGTTGCTTTCAGCAGCCTACATCTCTCCTAAAGCAACTTTTCGTAATAAACTGTAACTGAGAAAGTTAGCATGCTAATGCTAAGCTAAAACCTAGCACACTCATTCGCGCTCACCACTCCAAAACCCTCAACTTTACCAAAATTACGATAACGGTCGGCTGTAACTGTAATGTGAAGTTACATCTGCACGTGGAGCAAAGCTATCTTTTATATAGAGACATGTCTACAAATATCTAAAATAGTTGTTACTTACTTAATCCACTTTGTCTCAAAGTCCGACAGGAAAGCAGAGCCAGAGAGCTGAGGAACTTGTCCGCACATGCGCAGCAGGGCAGAGTTTGAATAGGCCCCGCCCCTTCATTTCAAAAACAAAAAATCTTTAGTAAACTCTGCTAAACCGAATAATTGCACTCTATATTTTAGTAAAAAAGTACAGTAAACTTACTTGTGTTTAGTAATGAGACAACATTTTTACAAAACATAAAAGAATAATTAATGATTACTAAAAAGTTTAAATACAATTAATATCAGGGTTAAGAGTGTACTCGGGGCTTGGCCACTTCGTGGTCACTTTTCAAGGGTGTACCAGTTGCAGACATTTGTGCTCCGGCGAACTGGAGCTCAATAAACACTTTTGCAAAGCATTACAGTTTGGATGTTACTGCGTGTGATGTCACTCAGGCTGTCCTTTCTAACACACAGTAGAAAGTAGCCTTGAGATGCCTGCTGATCAAGGGCAGACGTTCACACTAGCATGCATTTTACTGAGCATTTCAAGGGCGTGAATGAATTACGTTCCCATAGCATATGTTGCACCGAGAGACATGACTGAAAGGGAACTGAAAGTTATGCACCATAACTCATGTTCCCTGAAGGAAGGGAACGAGGTGCAACATATCTGGCCCTTTTCAATGCTGAAAGCTCGGTGAAGTGCATTTTGGAGAAAGTTGGATGGGCGTCAGCAGCTTAAGTACCCAGAGGGCGGGGCCTCTGGTGCAATGCTGACGCCCCTGCCATAAAGGTGTGAATGTATTCCTTCAGGTCATCGCGCGGGGGTGCAATTCCCATAGCATATGTTGCACCTCGTTCCCTTCCTTCAGGGAACATGAGTTATGGTGCATAACTTTCAGGTTTCTGTGGGACAATTCTTCTCTTCCTGCTGTAGATAGCTCCATGAACAACTTCCGTTAGAAGAGAAAGAGTTTAACTTTTACTGGAGTCATAAGCTAATGGCCAATCCAAGTTGTGGTAAAATTGCTAATATTAAAACAACTCTAATATCAAAGTTATTTTGGCAGTCCACTGTAACGCTATTTTTTTTACACCTTTACATCATCAACCATTTTACATAACACTGTTATAGTCATAGATTTCTATAGTTTATTTTTTACAGTTGCAAATAATAACAGCCGCTAGCTGTAGCACTTCTGGTGAAACCAATAATTTCTGGCAGGAAAATCTCAAGAAGATGACAGTAGTTATGCAGAAATAACAATGCAATGCAAAATTGACAGTGGTGCAAAAAAAGAAGTTTTTAATGTTGAAAGTGTTTGATTTAAAGCAGCAGCAATACACTTTTGTCTTGGGCTCACATGAACTAGCTGTCAGTTCATCCATCTCAACACATAATCTGTTTCTCAAAACTCAAGTTCTTCAAAGAACTATCGGCAACAAGTAAGATGCTAAATGTTCATAACTATTCCACAGAACCTCATTTGGAAATATTTGAACTTTTGTGTTAAAATGACAACATAAATGTGTTTGTTTAAACCTGCCTTAATATAATTAGCCAAGTTAAGAAAGCACCATTAATATTGACGTTCCAAGAAGTCACAGACACTTTAGCGGCTGCGTTCTTTGTTCAACCCCACATTGCTTTTAGCAGTGTGCTCTCTTTATTCTGACCTCTAATAAGTGATGTCATCAGCTGTCACCATGTCTGGTGAGAGGGCGTTCCTTTAGGACAGCCCTCTGTCATCAGGAGCTGGGAATGTCCTCGCCATGGGCCCTGATTACGCAGCTTCCTATGCATTTGCAAAATCCGCCCCAGAGCCACATGGCATCTTCCTCTCCCTGGCAGTGCTTGTGTATTTTCCTCCCAAATACACCAATGTGAATCTGCACAAACATTGTTATATAAACCCAAAACTCGCTTTTCCTGACATAATGCAAACCACACAGACAGACTCTTGTGCATATTTGTGACTTCATTTTCCTCAGATTCACCAGACACGCACAGCAATGTCTTCCTAGGGCATAATTTTGACTTTGTAAAACTAGTTTTTGCCAATTGAGACTAACTGTGGACGTCCCTGCTAATACTTTTTCTCCCTCATAACAGAGCTAAACCAACAAACAACATGCCATTTTGTCAGCAGGTGTTGTGTTCAGAAATTAAACGAAGCCCCTGCTGTCACCTGCACAAACTGAGAACATTCACTGTGATGTGCTTCACCTTTTATTCAAGGGGACCAGTGAACCAGACAAAGAGCTTTAAACTGTTTGCAAAATACAGGGTTAGCTAATGTTATAATTTGTGTAGCAGATCCAACAAACACCATGTTCAGCTGGTTGAGCTCTGAAAACCTGTGATTTTTCAGTCTACAGCTGTACTGCCCACAAGCATTGCTCTTCATTTGTGCAATCCATCAAGGTCTGAGCAACGTCTGATTCACACCCAGAGGGGACAAATCGAATGCACAGCAAAATACATTTCATTGTGCTTTTAGCAAGGAATAAACACATCTGGGGTGGATTTTCTTTGCATGTGTGTTCAGCTAAGCTGCTGAGCTTGACAGGAGTTCAGATCTAATTTTATTTTCCTGACTCTGTGGCAAAAAGATCAACTGTATCATGGGAAATTAAATGTGTAGCTAAGTTGAAGAATAAGCATAGTAAGTAATATGCAGTATATGTATGTATAAGATCCATTGTGAAACTTATCTTCAAGACAAAGCATTCATTTAGATTAAAAATCCTCTACCAATTTATTAACATTTGGCCAATTAACATTTGATCCACCCTGTTGCACAGAGTAAACTGAATGCATAGTTAGTTTATTTTTACAGTGACTAAAGATCTTAGTCTTACAGAGACTTAAGAAAATGTATAAATCCATTAAGACAAATATAAATTGTTTTCGTTTTATAAGATCTTGTTTATGTGGAAAATCTGCTCAATTGTACCTACATGCCATGATTATGTCTCATTTCTCATACTGTGTCACTGTCTGGAGCCACGCAACTCAATCGGCTTTAAAACCTATGAGGATGTTGTACTCACAAGCACTGAAAGTTCTAGACCAAAAACCATTGAAGTGGCACCACTGTAAAATACTTGATAAATATAACCTATTAAGCTTTGACAATTTTTTAAAATTTTCTTGTTTAAAATTAACTTTTAAATGTATTAATGGTCTTGTCCCTGAGCTGGTGAGCAGAATGATTTTAAAAGTCAGCAGCTCAGGAGTTGCAACAAGAGGTGCAGTTGATGGAGACTGTAAACCTACAAAATACAAAACATCATTTGGTCAATGCTCCTTCTCATTTAAAGGTCCTCATATCTGGAACAGTTTACCATCAGCAATAAAAACATTGACTGATCTTAGAGTTTTTAATTCACAGGTGAAAAAATGGTTGAAACAAAACCAACTCTGTGAACACTGAACCCTATGGGGACAGAGGAGCAGCTGTGTGTGTGAGGGAACTGTTTAATCCATTTAAACTTAATTAAATTTTTATTTTATTTTAGATGTTTTTATATAGGGAACTGTTTAATCTTAATTAAATTTTAATTTTATTTTAGCTGTTTTTATAGAAAAGTCCAACCAAGGACTGGGTTTGCAAATTAGCCTGTGGCTAGAAAACCTTTGTGCAAGACAACGGTTGCTTTGTTTTTAACATGTAACATTGTTTATTGTACTGTCCTTGATCAAATAAATTTGAATGAAATGAAATCCGACTGATAACCAAAACTAAATTAAATAGTTTCCATTGCATATTAACTGTTAAAGCTGCAGTATGTAGCTTTTTTTATGAACATATTTCTTCACTCTGTCACTACCTCCTGACAGACTGATGTTAGCCAGGTAATCTCTGAAAAAAAATAAAAAAATATTGTCCCCTTGCTTCTCCAGGTGGTAAATAAGCATTTCTAAAAAGAAAAGGTGACCCGCCATTTTCCAGCCAATAAAAACAGAGTTTGTAACCAGCCAATAAAAACAGAGCTTGAATTTGAATCAGCCAATAAAAACAGAGCTTGAATTTGAAATTCAACAGACCACAAGGGGGCAGAGCCACATATGGCTCTGAGGGGGAGGGATCAGAATGCTTTGCCTGTTGAAAATATTTCTAAGTGCTGCAGTTCTACAGAAACTGCATACTGAACCTTTAAGTGTTGATATTATTTGTTCTCCTATTTCAGACTACATTCAGACATTTTCTGTTGATCTGTTGAGTAGATATAAAATTATCCATTAATTTATTCAAACTTTAACTGTAGAGGTTTCATTGAGTCATGGGGACTCATTTACAAGAGAGACTTGTTTTAGACAGACAACATATACGTATAGAGTACAGTAAACAATAAACTACAGTTAAAAAAAGGCAATTAAAATAAAGATAATGTTATAAAACGATAAATCAAGGTGCCTTAAAACAAGGTAAAATACTGTAAACACAAACATATTTGCTTTGATGTTTCTGTTGACCTTATTAAAAGTTTGAAATCCCCTAAATGTATGAAGGTGGACAGCTTCAGTTCCTGTTGCAAGGTGTTCCAGGTGTTGCAAGGTGTTCCAGGTGTTGCAAGGTGTTCCAGATTTCAGGAGCAGAGTAGGAAAATGCCTTTTTGCCAAGTTCAGTCTGCACTGAGGGGACGCTGCAGGTGATGATGGCTCGTCATATCTTGTAATATCCAAGTTTGTAGTGTAAAAGTACCCAAACACAGGTAGGAAATAGGCAAAAAAATATATAAATATTCAAATTTACTTTAAGAGCTTTAGTTGGAAGATTCAAAACGACCTACAATTATGGCATGGATAACCCAAATAACATTGGGTATGGGTTTCCATAGCGTACTTTGTAGAAGTAGGTAAATCAAAATGAAGAATGGTTGTACTGAATAAGATCTATGTGAGTGGAGAAGCAGAACTGACTCTATAGAATAAAAATGGTAGAAAGAACCACATATCTAGGAATGTTACTATCTTGTTACTATGGGGAGAAGAGCATTCAGCTGCTCTGCTCCCCAGCTCTGGAACTCACTTCCACCTGATACTGTATTTGCGACACAAACTCTTTGCCACATTTCAAAATCAAACTAAAAACTCACCTGTTTAAAGTAGCCTATGCACTATGATTGCAACTGCATTGACTTATTTTTATTTTTGATTTTATTTTTATTTTACTTGTTTTTACTGTGTATATAATATTGTGTCTGTTTTTATGATTGTCGATGTAAGGTGACCTTGAGTGCCAAGAAAGGCGCCTACAAATAAATATTATTATTATTATTATTATTAATAAAGTAATCCTTATAGATTATATCTACAGCAGATAAACTTTAATCAAATTTCCAATGGCTAATCAACATTAGTAAACACATAAATGACTATAACTCAGTTTACAGATACTGAGCTGAACTTTGGTGACTACTTTGGTGTCGTAGTAGCTCAGAGTCCTCTCCAACAGATGTGCTGTGTTTAGACATGTCATGAACACAAAAAATAAATGTAAGGTGTATTGAATGTCAGAGTATATGCAAAATGCTTGCATTGGGGAAAAGCTGGAGTGGTGATGCAGAGGTTAGAGAACATGAGCCCGGTTGCCAGTTTGATCCCCCCAGACCGACAACATCAAAATGTGGGTGGGAAAAGTGAAGCACTTACACCTGCCTCCTTTTTTGCCACACTGGGCCTTTGAGCAAGACCCTTAAGTTAACCCCCACCATCTGCTCCCCCCAGATGCCCTAGATAGCAGCTCTCTGCTCCACACAGAGGGCTGTGGTACCTTGGTGGTCTATGGTTGCACCAAGAAGGGTATCCAGCAAAAAAAACAATTGCCAGATCTTCATGCAAGTCAGTTTGCTGTGGCGACCCCTGAGGAATGGAGCAGCCCAAAGAAGAAGAAAGACGCTTCCATTGGAGAAAATAATAAACCATCTCAAAATCACCAGATGAGAATTATTATTTTATGCTTTTTTGCTAAGTCAGGGTAGGCACTGAGCATAGGAATGAAAAATGTAAATCTATTGCTTTTATAATATCAACATACAAAAGCACAAGTTGTTTTGGGCTGAGATGGATGGTGGTGAGTAGAAGTATCCAAATGCAGAAAACAGCCAAAAGTTGATGTAAGCAAAAACAATAAACCAGGATCAACGTTACTTTTGGAAAAGGCAGGTATATAAGTCCAGTAAGAATATTCCAAGTGTAAATACAGGGTGTAACAGAAGCAGACAAGTCATAAATAATGCTGAGGAGAACGGTAATCAGGCAGACTAACAAAGGTCGAGAAGCAGGGGACCGTACACACTGAGGCTGACAAGACACATGAAATCAAACAAGACAAAACATGGTAAGAACAAGAGGGAGGTAAAACAAAATGCATTATGCATGAGCAAAGATATAGAACTAACCATGACAAAACTTAACAGAAAAAACCAGAAAAACAAAACTGAAAAATAAAAATAACAAAACCTCTCTGTCATCCCACATACTTTAACACAGCTTGTTTTTCTATTGATTATCCATCCATTCATCTATTTTTGCCTGCTTCTTTTTTCTGGGTTATAGGGAAACTGGTGCTTTTGTCCATAACACACTGTGCAAGAGAAGGAGTCTAGTCTGGACAGGTTGCAGGACCATCAGGCCATATTGAGACAAAATACTAATGGAAAAACCAGAGAAGGAGAAAAGTCAAAGTCAAAGTCAACTTTATTGTCAGAACTGCAATATGTACAGGACATACACAGGACCGAAATTGCGTTTCTCTCAGTCCCTCGGTGCAACAGTAACCATCTAAACACTAAACACTAAAACATTTAATAAACATAAGCATAAAATAGTAAAAGTGTAACACTGTCCTGAGTTTTTTCATAATAGTATAAAAGTATGAAAATTTACACCAACACTGAAAAACACCAAACACCCAATGAACATAAGCATAAAATGAAATAATAAAAGTGTAATACTGTCCTGAGTTTTTGCATAGTAGTATAAAAAGTATATCTATAAAATAAACTGAAGGTTCTAGCATTGACATTTGCAAAGAGTGGCACAGCAGCATATGAGTTAATGTACACAGTATATGTATGAGGTAGTTGATGTTGGTATAGAGGCAAAGTGGCATATGCAGTAAGGCACATTTGGCATCCTTAGATAAGGCTAGTCAGAGAATACTGTATATGTATCAGCAGTAGTGTAGATATAAAAGTAGTGTAAATGTAAACAGTAGTAATAAATGTAAACAGTAGTAATAAATGTAAACCGTATTAATAAATGTAAACAGTGAATGTAAACAGTAGTATGACTATAGGCAGTGATGTAATACAAACATTAGTGCAAATATGAGAGTAGTGCAAACTGAATGAGAGAGTTTTGAATAATATGTTAGAGTTGTTCCAGATGTAACATCTCTGTGGAGAAAAATTATGTTTATAGATAAGAGACCAAGCTAAAAGTACCTGTTGATGGAAGTTGGAAAGCTTAGTGGGTATCTTTGGAATACTGTAATTACAAAGGAGAACAAACTCTAAACCACCTAAATGTGAAAAGACATGCTGTGAAATAAAGTTCCAGATAGAGTTTGGGTTTTTAAGATAATTTTATATCCATTTTATTTTAAAAGTGTTATTAAAGGAGTCAAAGTCAATAAAATTTAGCCCACCAGACTTATCATTGTTTAAGACGACAGATTTACGCAAATAATGTGTTTTGTTTTTCCATAAGAAGTCAGAGAGCGTTCTGTCGGCAGATTTACAAACTGTTTTATCAACATGAAGAGACTGAGCAGTGTAGGCCAGACGGGACAATCCTTCTGCTTTAGTGAGCAGGACTCTACCTCTCAGGGACAGATCCCTCTGTAGCCAACTGTTAAAAACCT
>JBBPBX010001982.1:23460-34406 GCA_038048925.1 Garcialebias charrua | reverse complement strand
CTGCTCCAATGCTGCGGGCCTTGCTGCCTTTCCACTTGGTCTCTTGGACACATAAAACATCTACCTTTCTTCTCTGCATCATGTCAGCCAGCTCTCTACCTTTGCCTGTCATTGTCCCCACATTTAGAGTTACAACCCTCAGTCCTACATATTTCACTTTCCTATTATCCCTCTGTCTCCTGACACATTTCCCTCCTCGGGGTCTTCGACTAACAGTAGCACAATTTCCGTCGGCACCCTGTTTGTTAACAACACTGGTTGCGGTCGTTGTTAACCCGGTTCTCGACCAATCCGGTATGTTTCACATCCATTAATGAGACCTTTGGCTTGCCATAAGAGGGTCCTCTAGTGGTGGAAAGTGGTAGTGTTTATTTTCCATGTCAGAATGAATGAAATTGTCAGATCTCAGCCAAAAATTAGGTTACAAATATGGGGGGTGGGGATGGGGACGTAAATTAGTCACTTCAGTCTTTAAGTTGTAGGACTTGCTAATTCATGTAAAAATATGTGGCAGTCTGAAAAGTACGGTATAAAACAGATCTGTGTTTGCAGGCCTCAGACTGATGAAGTCTAATGAATAAAAGACAAAACGGTTTTTCCCCCAAAAAAATAAACTTGTCCAGATAACAATTTAATCTTTTTTTGTATAGAGACACAAAGTAATTCCTCAAACCTCAACGTTAGGCATGAATTAAACATTTTAACCACAACATTCAAATGTGTCAAAACAGGCAAACAGCTGCTATTGAGTTAATTTCACTGTGTTCACATCCACAGTGGAAGTGTGGCAGGCAAGTCTGGTAATGTGTGTAATGAAATTTATTTGCTGACCATGGTAGGTACAATTCATTAAACCTTTATTTAGGCAGGTTAATCCCATTGAGCCTCGATGATTCATTTACAAGAGAGACCTGATTTCAACAAATAATGATGACAACACCGACAACAATAGACAATCATAAGAGAGACATACAGGTTTTTATTATTATTTAACATTAAAGCTGCAGTATGTAGCTTTTTTTATGAACATATTTCTTCACTCTGTCACTACCTCCTGACAGACTGATGTTAGCCAGGTAATCTCTGAAAAAAAATAAAAAAAAATATTGTCCCCTTGCTTCTCCAGGTGGTAAATAAGCATTTCTAAAAAGAAAAGGTGACCCGCCATTTTCCAGCCAATAAAAACAGAGTTTGTAACCAGCCAATAAAAACAGAGCTTGAATTTGAATCAGCCAATAAAAACAGAGCTTGAATTTGAAATTCAACAGACCACAAGGGGGCAGAGCCACATATGGCTCTGAGGGGGAGGGATCAGAATGCTTTGCCTGTTGAAAATATTTCTAACTGCTGCAGTTCTACAGAAACTGCATACTGAACCTTTAAAAAAATATATGTCAAAGTCGCAAAACAGAAGTAGACAACTAAAAACAGGAACATATCTGCATTGGTTTTTGCCAGGAGTCAACAGATTCTTAAAGCCATTTAGAGAGGTCAAGGTCGAGAGCTTCAGATTGCTTTTAACAAGTAGCAAAATCCCCTCATTAATTACATACCTTGGTAACTCGTGTTCAAATCAACCAGGATGCATAAGATACTGCACCCTCTGTGTGTTGTCGTTGGACATGCTCACTGCCCTTGCATCCCACCTGCAGAATGTCGGCGTTATTGTGCTTGTTGTGCTACTTTTTTTCTTCATTATCATGCTGTTAACCTTCAGCCAAAGATTAAGAGAATGTTAGATTTTTTTATTTTTTTTGTCTCCAATATGTGTTATTTTTTACTACTTTTTTATTGTCTGTCCAAACAGGTCCCACTTGTAAATGAGTCTTCGAAGCTCAATGTGATGTTTAATACAGAATTTAAAAAATGCTACATATTTATTCATTCAACCTTTATTTAGTTTATTATGTCAGCAAGAATATTTTGAAATACCGAACTCAAAGCTTCCATTGTCTGAATATTCACATGTATCACAATTCATACCATATTTCTCTCCAGGGTTTCCATCATTATGTCTGTTCAGCTACTAAAAATCTTCACTTTCTCCTCTGAACACAGCAGCATTCTGCAGACAAACTCTTACATGCAACAACTACACAGCCTTTAATGAGTCTTCACTCTTTTATAACCAAACATAAAAAAAGAAGAAAGGATAAAAGTGGGCTAACAAGAATTAAACAGACTAACTTGAGTTTTTATCAAAGCGTAAGAAGTGTGTTGTCAATGGAGTAAAGTGAAAGGGGGCAGGACTGTTTTTTTTTTTTTCCAGAGTACAACGACTTACCACTTTTTTTGTTTTGCTTCTCATCTCGAAAATGCAGAATAAGACAAGTTAATTATCCTCTGATTGCATATTCATAAACAATTATGCTATTGTGATGCAAATTACAACTAATTACCTCACGTTAATGGATACCAGGAGTGTTTATGAGCTGTGGAATGGTGCAATTAGGCAACGGTTTATCAAACAGTGCCATGTGTAAATATTAGTTTTAGGTGTCTATGTGTAGTTAATATAAGCATGACCATTTGTCTTGTCCTTATCTGCACAAGTTTGATAGATGCATCCCAAAAACCAAACCGACTCTGCATTTGGGAAACTAATTCCATTAGTAGGTACACAAATAAAAGGATTGCATATAAATTTAAATGTTTTGTATGATTAATAAAATGAAGTTTATATTGTTTAATGGGAATACAAACTTTAGAAAATACTTTCTTAAATAATTTAAAGCGCTACCTAAGCTGTTTCAGAGTTTGTTAAGGCATTTTCTTTTTTTTTAAATATACAAGTAATTTTGCTGATAGGACCAATTTTTCCCTTTTTTTTCTTTTCTTCCCGTAGCAGATTATTGTCTCATCTGTCAAAAAGCTTCTCTCAGGCGCCAGTGAATCATGTTACAATTTGCTGCTGGCACTTTCATCATTAAAACTTTTGTAGCACTCTATGATCCTACAACTTTCTCCTGATAAGATTTTCTTGAGGATAAAGGTAGAAAATTAGTTTTGTAACATCTGAACAAGAAGAGGAGACAGGACTGGACTATTATTCAAAAAGCTGCAGCCAATCACCAACCTACGGCTGGAGTGCATAAAAGATGTCTAAGTGGAGACAAACTGAGCTGAGGCCATTTCAGCGTGTGGTTCAGCTATATGAATTAATGATGCTACCAGGATTAGCCTACTGTTCTGTTGTGCATTGGTTCAGGTGTTTCTGCCATGCAAGGGGATGGTGGCACAAATATTTAGTGGACACAAGTTGGTTCAAGGTGGTCTTGTCTACTTTTCTTCTGTATTTCATGTCATGGAAGCTACAGTCTAAACTAAGAGAAATATGAAACATATATTAAAAATTCCTGTAAATGTTCTGTAAGTAAAACAAACAAAAAAAACTCATTAGCTACTTTGTATTAAAGTCACATTTGACATATATAAATGTTAACCTATTATTGGAGAATAAACCCATTATTGTTCTCTCGGACCAGTTTAATTTCTGATTTACCTCAAGGCACAGAGTATTTAATGAACTGCTGCAGCACACAGTCTTATATGCATGTCCAGACTCACTTGAGTTACATGTCTAACATGTTTTGGGCTGTTGGATGAAACCAGGTTGTATTAAAATTCCTAATACAGTATTGTGTTAATTTGTGTTTGCATCAATCATTGATGCATTGGCAAATGTAAACACTTAGACCGTGTCCACATGGTACTTTTTGTTTTTACAAAACATTTTTTTATTTTCTGTACTGCATACATGCAACACTTGTATNACATACCATTATCCACACTGAAATACACAACAATAAATAAATAAATAAAATAACTTAAAATACTGCATACATGCAACACTTGTATGTTGCACAGTATTGTGATCACAGTGATGCACCCAAACTGGCATTAAGACATGGAGCATATATGCTGTAAACTATTACTATTAGGCAAGCTGAGTTGAAGTTACACACATATGTGGTCACAATAAATAAATAAATAAATAAATACATTCCTGCATGGATGGGACATAAACACATTGAAACAATAAAATCCATTTATTAAGATTTTTTTTTATTTTTCACTAAAGAGTTTAATGACAAACTGAGGAAGATGTCCCATATTCATGCTACTTTTTTACTTTAATATTTGTATCAATTGAATTAATTACTATAGCTTATCAATAGATGCATTCAGTTTTTTTTGCCAAAAATAAACATTTATATACAAATGTTTTATATGTGCTGTCAAATTAAAAATAACTTATTTATTAATTATATAATTGAATTTTAAACAAAATCATTAAATTAAAAAAATAAAAATACCTAACAAGCCAAATATGCAATATAAAGTCTAGTCTGATTTTCATCTAAAGTACTTAACAATAAATTACTACTACGGTATCTACCATACTCTTTATACAGTCTCATATTTTGGCATCTGTTCACTTTAGGTAAATTAAAAGTAAACTCATATATCCAAGCATTAATCCTCTGTTGTCTAAAGCTGAATATCCTACTAAAGTATTTTGTTCCAACAGCGTTGTGTGGATGTGAACTATGTGGTGTTCTGGTGGTTTCAGTGGTTAGATTTATTGTTCGTTCAGCCTTTCTGCCTTTTTGTATTTTCTTTGGAAAACTGCAGCAGTGAATGTGGGTCAGTATCTCTTCATGACTTCTTGCTCCTAAAATCCTACCAATTTATTTTCCCTCAGGAATCATAACCACCTGAATAGGCAAACATTTGCCCCTTTGTGCAGAGATGTGAAATATTTATAAAACAAACAAAATGCTTTCCTCGTGTACCAGCTGAAGTACCCTAAAAAATGATGATTTTTTTTATACAATCACAATGGAAATGTATTTTTCATGATGTGTTATTCACACTGCAATTGACAGATGCCCCCTTAAAAAAATAAAAATAAACACAAGTAAGCTACGCTGTAACAATTCCTTTTTTTGTACCCATCCGTGGCAGACAAAAAGTGCTGCAGTGGCAGCGTTTGTCTCAGAGGATGGGAACTGGATGATGAGAGGTGTTTTCCACATGTCTGGGCGTTTCATTCCAGCTAAATTACATGGCATTGGGGTCTGGTTTCATCACAGCCACTTGTTTTGGTTCCGTTTCATTTGTTTATTTGCCTGGGTGGTCAAATCTTGCACAAACCAACATGAATTACAGCGAGGCTTCGTAGGTTCTAATGCATACGCAGAATATTTCAAAAGGCTGTTTATTCTGTTTTTTTGTCACTTATTTTTTTATGAAAACCCTCTTCTGCAGTGGTACAGCGTCCCTCTGCTGCTATTTATAGCTAAACTGTGCACACCAGAGGGAGTAGCAGATGTGTGCGTACATGTTCTTGAGTGTGTAGTTTGGAGACTGATTTGATATTTGAATTGGTGGGTCATTTAATGAAGGGAAGTGGAGTAGCGGAATAAAAGGAGGTCAGTCATTTTCTGTGATTTATACATATCCAGTTGGATTTGTTTAAAAACGGCATCCAGTGAGCCATCAGCTTTCACCCTGCCATTATGGTAAATACTGATGCCGTCTCGTTCCCAGTTTGACAAATTAGCACATTGATGCTGACAGTGGCCTAATGGCAAGGCAGCTTTTGTACATAACAACCTGCTTCAGTCCTACATCAAACTTTGCCCTCTATGAATAGCAGATACAATCCAGTCTCTACATGCCGTGTGCCTGCTTGTCCTTATTATCTTCCCAGAATGCTGACCTGCAGGTTGCCCCTTATTTGCACTACATTGTTTGCCACCTTTTTCCTAAGAAAGCTGCATGTGCTAGATGAGGAATGTGACACATTTCGCCCAACGGTACGTATCAGTGGCGCGGCAGCAGGAGGGTGAGAAGGCTCTTTGCTTTTTGCCAAGATTTTCGATCAAGCTGGAGTCCCACCCTGAACAACAGACCAGTAAAAGTTCTTAGACAGGGATTAGTGTGAGAGCAAACCACAACAGGAGAGAGCATGAGTGAACAAACACATTCTGTTGGATTTAGTTTGGACTGGGTTGGACACGGAGGCTAATAACAGATGCAAATACCCACACATGCACAATTACACACACACACACACACACACACACACACTTCATGGTTGCATGCTCTTTTTTTTTGTCCTCCACTGTGTGTTGAGCAGTGGATTCACTGAGGCAGAAAGTCCTGTTCATGAATGTGCAGGGTTTATGCACTGCATTTGTTTGGTTTGTAAAATAGATAAATTGACCAACATTCAGGCTCCTCGTTTTGTTCTGCAGGAATTTTAATAATGCAGGAAAGGCTCAACATTTTCCCTACTTAATTGTTGTGAAAAGCAGTTCATGCTTGATTGACAGAGCTTGTTAGAGGGCTCTTTTTTCCAATCAGAAAGTAATTATAAAGAGAGCCTCTTGGGTTTCCCCATGTAATCTGGTCACAGTGGCGAGAGATCACCCCCCTGATAGGAAAGTGATTGCTGAACTCCTGCCGATGCATCGCCTCTGAGCTGTCTAACTCTTGCCCTGCTGTCTTCATTAATAAACGTATCCTGCGGTTATTTATGTATTATAACAACACTCATTTCCTGTGCAGCAAACCCTCTAACAAGGAACGGGAAGACAAGAAATAATGTCAATACCTTCTGGAAAATGATAAATCCTGAAGGAACTTCATCACATTTGCACAACGTTTCACAGAAAAGGTCATGTTGGGATGAAAAGCAATTACTGTTGCGACGTTTGTCAAGTGTAAGAAAAAAGTTTGCTTCACAGAATTTTCATTTATGTTTTTGGTGAAATAAAGTAATTGGCATGACACCTGAAGTGACCCAACACAGTACTGCATTTGCAAAAGGTAATTCAGTTCTTCAGTCAGGTTTTGTTCCATCTGTTGTTGAGTTGGCATCCCGCACTGAACAGCTTTGAGTTAAGCATTTATCAACCAGAATTTAGTAAAAATAGTTTATGAAACAATATTCTAACTATATATCATTAACTGAATAATGCTAATTGGATTTTCTAAATAAGAACATGTGAACCAAACTGATTTAGGTGTATTGTCTACTTGTGAATCCAGAAGACAACTTTTTCAAATAATCCCAACAAGGAACAACTGAACATAAACAATATTGTATTAATACTGATAAAGAAAACTAAAAACATGGTACACGCTAAAGTTTTACCTGAGTTGTTTCACACACTTACATATTTGTGCATGCTAAATAATAAATAAATAAGTAATATTTATAAATCAGAGTTAGATTATCATCACAAATTATGCCTCATCGGTTTCATTCCTTCAAGTTTTGTTCAGCTGTGGAAATAATATAAAGTTTACAGCTGCAAGTCACTTTTATGTGGTTGATATTTTACATTCAGTATTTCTACACACTTGAATTGATGTCATTCAATACATGAGCAGAAAAAAAAAACTAATGTGAGTCAACCCTATTAATTTTGGAATAAATTGTATTTAACACCAGGATATTCAGTGCACTGCAGTACAATACAGCAACGCAAAAATAAATGTTCTATACATTTTAAAGAAACTAATTATTTACAATCTAACAACGAATAGTAATTTATACACTGCATTAACTCTATACTTATATTTTATAAAATATGTATATTCATTTTTATTATATATTATGTTATTATTAAAATATGCAAAAAAATAGGCAAACATTATGTTATATATTTTATACATAGATCCATAGCTCAGTGGTTAGCACTGTTGCCTAACAGCAAGAACATCCTGGGTTCAATCCCCGGTTGGACCTGGGGGCTTTCTGCATGTTCTTCTTGTGTTTATGTGGGTTTTCTCCGGGTACTCTGGCTTCCTCCCACTGACCAAAAACATGCATGTTAGGCTGCCTTCAGATCCAGACCTCCCTTACAAAAGAGATCTGTGGTATCATTGGAATTTGACTGGTAAGATAGATAGATAGAGATAGATAGATAGATAGATAGATAGATAGATAGATAGATAGATAGATAGATAGATAGATAGATAGATAGATAGATAGATAGATAGATAGATAGATAGATAGATAGATAGATAGATAGATAGATAGATAGATAGATAGATAGATAGATAGATAGATAGATAGATAGATAGATAGATAGATAGATAGATAGATAGATAGATAGATAGATAGATAGATAGATAGATAGATAGATAGATAGATAGATGGCAGTAGCAATCAAGATGGGAAGATTTTAATTTTAATTTTTTTATTATTGTCATAACCCTGCCGGTCAATGAAAAATGAAACAACATTGCATAAGAACTGCAACCTTTAAAATACTAAATCAGTACATTTGTCTTTGATCAAAACAAACAGAATGAATATTAAAATCTATTTTAACAGTGCATTTGATGGTGCACTGTCTGGCAACCAAGGAGTCAGATATTTTTTAATTAGACAGAAGGAAGCTCTGTTCCTCATTCAGAACTGGGCCAAACGGATGAACACTGCTTTTTGTTCTGGAGCTGCTCAGTATGCTTAGACATACTTGTTTTCAAAGCCTCTCAAAAAGCTATTTTGTCACTTCAATATCGTCACTCATGGAGTACCAACAATGCGTTGAGAGTGAAAGCCTCTTTCAAACCTTAGTAATTGTAAACACACATTTTGCAGATGATCCAAAATATAGATGTTTGTTACACCTGTAACAGCACAATTTGCTCAACCATAAATCCACTGTCAAAGAAATGCTTAAAAAAAGTATATACCAGAAAACAAGTTTGTTTGTTTTTTTCAAATTGAACACAGTCCCATAAAGTGTCCTGCTATTATTCAATAAGTGTTTTGTTGATGCAAAAAGCAGCTCATTTAGACAAATGAGGCCATGGTTATCTGTTTTGCATGTTGAATTCAGAGGAAAAGAACAACAGTGAGGCCATGCGATATTAATGCTCATGTCATGGCAATGGAATAGACCCCAACAATAAACATTGAAATTCTCACAGATACATCAAAGCTGATGCATAATGAGCCTCTGCATCTTTAGGCCATGGTGGCATAGACTCCGAGCCTCTAATGTGATATTTCTCATTTCAAAGAGCATCCAAATCATATTTCATCCATGACACCTCCAGCATACTGTCAGAGTGCAGCCAGCTCTCAGGGGACCATGTTTGCACAGCAGCACGTCTGGTCAAGAGCCAGGAACAACATAGGTATGCTGCACGCCCACATGCATAATGTTACGCTGCTGATGCTACACTCAGGGCAGTCGTTTGATACCGTCACCATGTATGCAAATTAAAAAGTTCAAAGGTTGTTGTAGCAATTACCAGAGACAGCTATTATTTTTTTCATTGGCTTCTGAGCGGCTGCTCCACCTTCACCAGCCTATGATAAATTATTATCCAGAGGAAGTGTTTTAACAACATTTTTTTTTTTTGCCAAGTTTATACCTCACTGCATAAGAGGCAGCGACATGAATAAGTGGCGCGCCACCTGGGTTCTGGGTCATTCTGGTTAATAGGGTGTGATACAGTCGCTGTATGACTGCAATTGTGAGTCGCGGCGGGAGGAAATCCAGGTTACTGATTACTCCTCTAAACGTGTCAGCCGCTTTCATTATTCCGGTAAAAATGCTCAGAGGAATACAATGCAAATTTCCTGCAATTGCATAAAAAAGATATTCGATTATCTGTGTTATTCTAAAAAAAAGATGCATTTGGATCAATTTTGTTATGAGAAAATCTGTAATAATCCCATTTATCCAATGTAAAATATTTAAAATCACCTGAAGGCAGTAAATATGGTCCGTTTTGTTAATTAAAAATAAAATTGACTTCTTGATTTTCAGACACATTGTTTTGTCATAAAACATGAAGATGCTTGCTGGCAGCAAGTTAAAATACGTATTCCCTTAAGTATATTATCATAAAAGAGGATTTTAATTCATTTATTCATTCACTCGGTCAATTTTCTATTTGCTGTTTGACTAAAATCTTTAATAACCTGTAAACCTCACATGTACAAACAGATTTATGTTGATAATGCAATACGCTTCCGTAAAAGTTAACTTGGCAAACTTACAAGTAAGAATATTTATGTTTTGTGGGTGATTTATTTTTATTTTTTTTACAACCTTTGGTATTTATAATACTTTTAGAGTAGGTTACCACTTCAATTAACAAGTTAAATACACTGTTAGAGCCAATTTACAGAGAAAAATGTTAAATTACTAGAAGAGCCCACACAGTTTACTTTAAAAAAAATCTTAAATTTGACTTGTAAATTATTCCCAGAAACATCAAATTGTGCCAATTTGGTGACTGCATTTTAAAATAAATCCCATCATCCCTTTTATGCTCTTACTAAACATTTAACACTAATGTTATGAAGTCTAAATTATATTTTATTTAAAAAAATCTGATTAGATGTACAGTTGCACAAAAATATAAAGTACTATAATACCGATTAATGCACCTGCTAGAACACATCACTTTATCTACAAACACTTTAAGCATCTGAACATCGCTTCTAGTTGCAAGGAAGCAACTAAGGATTATTTCGATTTGTCACAAACTCGCCTCAGCTTCAAGATTCAGTGGTGGAGGAAGGGCTAACGTAGACTGAACAATAACTCATTGCATGTGTACTCAAAATGATAACAATCAACTATCTTCAGATGATGCATAAACTCCCAGTCGCTCCTGTGGCTTTGTTTTGGTTTATATTTTTACATTACTGTATAGTGACTGCCAACAGCCAAGAATAATACGATCAATTTGTTTGGCTCACAAGGGAGGCAAAAAGAACTACAACACTTTTCCTGTACTTTCTTTTCTTTTTTATTCAGATGAGCTCTGACTTGTGCCATTGCTAATTCATGAAAACTCTGTGTTCCTAAAGAATTCTCAACGATGTTTCAGGTCCTCAGAACGTCTCAGCAGGATTGTTTCAGACTGAAATGTTTGGCAACTCATCACCATGATTTCCACAT
>JBBPBX010001982.1:11347-23389 GCA_038048925.1 Garcialebias charrua | reverse complement strand
TATTATGTATGTATGTATATGTGTAATTAGATAATGATCATTTAGTTTTAAGACGTCCTCATCGTGTAGGATTGCCTGTCGTTATTTAACAGTGTCAGAAAGGAGTGCTTCTGCCATGCGCTGATAATCATTTTGACACTAATGCTCAAAAATAAGAAAACACCAGTTTTTAAATGACTATTCAGAATGTGCAGTAGCTTTCTGGAGAGTCTATTTGTATTATAAAGCATATATTTGTAATAACTGCACTAATTAAATGTTTAATTTTTAATACATGAAGGGTTACTTTTTGTTTATATCTTTTATTAGTCTGCCATAACTGATCACCTTTAGTGATGATAACGGCATTACATTTTCCCCAATGTAAAATGTTTGGCAGTGTTTATTTCACCTCTGCAAGTAAACAAAATAAATAAATAAACAAATAAACAAACAAAATGCTCACCCATACTTTCACCAGACTGTCGATGTATTTGTACAAAGTAAAGCAAAAACAATCAGGCTTAAAAATAAAAATAAGGAACATAGCAAGCAATGTGGGAAGGGATTTTACAATATCTTGCATGCTTCATGATACAGTATATCACATGTATTATTATAGAACCAACATACGAGTTTTCTTTCTTTCCTCAGAACAGTCAATGAAGTATCCATCCAGTATACCATTTTTAAATAGGCAAATAAATAATATTATATTTTTTTTCCAAGCAGGAGGCAAATAAATAATATTAGATTTATTTTCCAAGCAGGAAACAAATAAATGAAGGTTTACCAGGCCACAAGATCTACCAACTTCTGTATACATTTGTGAACAGCAAAATGGCAAAAGAAAACTGAACCCTCTTAATTTGAAGATTCTGGCAGGACTTAATTATTGAATCCAACAATGGCAGCATGGTCAATATGGCCAGTATCCTCAACCTAAAACGCAAAGACCCAGTTAGGATGGACTGGTCATGTGACCAGAAAGCCATGCACAAGCTTGCCAGAAGAAGTTTTCTATGGTCAACTGAAGTCTGGTCATCAAGCACAAGGTGGCCACCAAAAAAGTCTACAAGTGATTTGAAACTAACCATAGACACTGAAAACACCTAGCCCAGAATAGCAGTCCTAGTGGTGCCTTTATGAAAGCAAGAAATGTTCATGTGCCATATTAAAAAGGCCCCAAAGCGCTTCACTGTACCAGCCATCCACACATTCATCCACACATTCATACACCGGTAGCGGTAGACTGCCATGCAAGGCACTGCCTGTCCTACCGGGAGCAACTCGGGGTCAAGTGTCTTGCCCAGGGACACAACGAGGTATGCCGTGGCCGGGAATCGAACCCGAGACCTTCTGGTCCTGAGCTGGCTGCCCTGCCTCTACACCATCTCGGTCCCTTTATAGAATAGAGGAAATGGGTTAGTTCCTTGACAAGATCTTTGGCTGTAGATATTCTGTTGGTTCCTGGTTTGTTTGGCTCATTGGAACAGGAGGAGGAGGCTGAGGGTTTCAAACAGGTTCGGTCCAGGTAGCAGGGGAAGTGGAGATCCAGTGGAGAAGAAAGCGAGTATTTGGATAGTGCAAGTGAAGCTAAGGTAGGAGCTTCACAGGTGCATACCACACAAGAGGTCTTAGGTCATCAGGTAAGTGGTTCAGGAAGATCAGACTCAGATCAACAAGTCTCTGAAAACTTGATGGGAACAAAAAGGTAAGTACTTTTAGCACAGAGTACACTAAAAGTCTGGAAGCACATGTACCAGTACTGTATGTAGGATAATGCTCCATCAGGGAATGGAGCTCATCTGAAACTTTATATAGTCCTGGAGCCAATCAGGGGAATTACCCCAGCTGTAGCCTGGGGGAAAATACTGAAAACCGTACTTCAGTCAGTCATGATAGACAAACAGCATACCCAAGGTTTGCTGGTGAAGATACTCAGTCGTCCAGGACATGATGAAATCAAAAAAGGTGTTCAATACAGGATCAACTGGACTTTATTTGTTGCAGAAAACGTTTCGACTTCTGTCCAGAAGTCTTTTTCAATTCTGAATGGAAGCTGTGAGAACGAGAAGTTTTATACAGGCTTACAAGTCACGCACCAACATATGAAATTGGAAACTGAGATAACACCACAAATTAACTAAAATGCCCATTCTATTTAAATTGACAAAACGACACATCCCAGCTTAAACAAAAGGGGGTTTGTAACACATACATGTAAATTGAAAGATCACACCTAACAGTAGGAGGTTCCCTTGAAGTCTCTGTTAGAAGACACAAAACTGTATGTAAATTGACAAACAACACCTCCCAAACAACAAAAGAGGCTGCTCAGAGAACTTTGTTAGTCTAATTTACAGACAAAGCATCCCTGCTCCCATCTGGTGTAAAACGTTTCGGAATCAAATCCAAAACTGAGTTATAAGTCTTAGACAGTTGAAATCTCAGACCTCCTCCTCTGTTAAGAGAAGGTTTTTCTCTCTTAACATACACAGCTTCCTTTACACCCCTTTCAAACCATCTGTGTTCTCGGTCCAAAAGTCACAAAAGAATGTCTCAACATAGGAGAGCAACCTCCTCTGGACAAAATTCAGCCGTTCACCTCCACCTCACGGACAAGGGACACTCCTTTGAGGACCAGAATGTTCAAATTTTGGACCGAGAACACAGATGGTTTGAAAGGGGTGTAAAGGAAGCTGTGTATGTTAAGAGAGAAAAACCTTCTCTTAACAGAGGAGGAGGTCTGAGATTTCAACTGTCTAAGACTTATAACTCAGTTTTGGATTTGATTCCGAAACGTTTTACACCAGATGGGAGCAGGGATGCTTTGTCTGTAAATTAGACTAACAAAGTTCTCTGAGCAGCCTCTTTTGTTGTTTGGGAGGTGTTGTTTGTCAATTTACATACAGTTTTGTGTCTTCTAACAGAGACTTCAAGGGAACCTCCTACTGTTAGGTGTGATCTTTCAATTTACATGTATGTGTTACAAACCCCCTTTTGTTTAAGCTGGGATGTGTCGTTTTGTCAATTTAAATAGAATGGGCATTTTAGTTAATTTGTGGTGTTATCTCAGTTTCCAATTTCATATGTTGGTGCGTGACTTGTAAGCCTGTATAAAACTTCTCGTTCTCACAGCTTCCATTCAGAATTGAAAAAGACTTCTGGACAGAAGTCGAAACGTTTTCTGCAACAAATAAAGTCCAGTTGATCCTGTATTGAACGCCTTTTTTGAGTTCATACCCAAGGTTGGACTTGTGGATCATCTTGTGAGACATAATTAAATGGCAAAAACTTAATTTGCAGCTGACCTTGACTAGATGTTGGTGTTTTCACTTGGGAGGGAATGGAGTGTTGGTTATAAAATAATTTAAAACACTTTTATTTGCATTTTTAAATTTTATCAAACTCTTTCTCCTTGAAAGGATTAGCAAGGGGATTTGGTCCATCGATGCAGGTGCCATTTGGGACCATTTAGGAATAATCAGCAAATAGGTTGCACTTGACATATTTTGTCTGCTATAAAGCATTGAAAAATAGACATTGAAAATTCACCATTTGGCTGCTATTTGAACACTTTCATGTAAGTTGCCACATCAGCTTCCTTCTTCAAAGCACAAAAGCTTGCCAGGCCACCACATGCTATGCAAAAAACAACAACGACAACAACATTAATGGTTCACAGTAATGAGTTGCCAGGGCTTCTAGTTTGCATTCATACATACATAAATACATACATACTCACACTTCACTAATTTGTCTAAATAGAATAGTTGCCTACACCCACCTGTCATTGGGTCACCAGTCTGTTGCAAACCCCTTAGTGAACACGTATTCAAATATAAAATACATTTTATTAGAACATTTGTTGTTGTGTTCTTGTTGAATCCTACAACTTTCATAGTTTGTCTTTTTTTAATTAATAGTTTTGAAAATGACAAACGATTTTCTGAAAGACAACACCCAGAATGAGCTTTCTGACATTCCTTAGCATTGCCAGATGATTGTGCAGTAGATGTCTTCATCAGCTTGTGGCATTAAGTTATGATACCGTGCACATGTCAATAATATATTATTAGGGGAAATTGATATGTAAGAAAGCTGTAACATGATAAATACCAGCTGTTGCCAATTACATATGACGTGATGTATTTCTGAAAATAAAGCCCATCTATCCACCTTATTCCTAGCCCCCATGATGCCTTGCGCAAATTATGTGTACGACTTCCGCCGAAAGTCGGAACCGGCACTTTTTTTACACGCTAGCAACGCGCTAACCGGTTTTCGTCAGAGGTTTTAGGTCATAAAATATGTGGGAACACAAACGATCACAACTCAAATGTGGAGATATAGTTTTACCGCTACCTACAGCTATTGAGGGGTGGGAGGACGACTTGAAGAAGTGGCCGAAAATAACGTACACTAGCATGTTTAGCTACTAGCATACTTAGCTACTTTGTTGACAGTTGCTTCAGACGGCGAAGCTATGAGCAATCTGAAAAGCTCTGAAGCTTATTAGTATCTTCACAGTAACAAGGTTGGTCCTGTTATGTTGAGAGGTGGGACACTTTCTTATTTACCTTAAGGCAAACACAGAGTCCAGTCAAAGCCTTAAATATCCAGGTCCAGCCAACTTGGACTTTTGAGCTGCAAGATGTTTATCTGGACACCAACTGAGCACCTGGAGCTTGACATTTCTTTTGACAAAGACTTTACTGATTCACAAATGAAGCACCTTGAGAACTTTTAATAAAATACAGTAAATGAAAACAAATAATGAAATAGACAGGAAACGATCTTTAAAAACTTGATAATGACAAAAGTGACATTTAGATAGAAACAGTAGTTTAATCCAAAATTAACTGATATAGTGCACACAAAAAACTAACCTTGTAAGAAGGTTAACAGTCAACTATTGTACATAACAAATGAATCATTTTAGCAAATACTTTTCTAATGTAATATAGTTAACATTGCATCCTTTAAAAAACATGTTAAGAGTTGTGTTACGTTTACAGCAAGTACACCAGTACTGTACATGTTTGAGAAAAATGTTTACATTTAATGTCTTCTCACTTCTCACTTGAAATAAGCTGGCATCCTTTGCGTGTGAATGCTGGAATGATTAAATTGACACCATAGCTCTTGCAGCAGGTCCCTCACTGTGAAACCACGATCACCCATCACCTGATCTCCAGCACGCAGATAGTCCAGAAACCCAGAGTTCTGTGTTATATACCTGTCACTGCATTTACCACCATAAGCATCTGAAATAAACATGATTATTCCAGAGGGAGAAACAGCCAATAAATATTTCACAGTGTTATTTGCATAGTAGTGACTGTATGATTCACTTCTGGAGTCCCAAGTTTTTAGCTTTATGCAAAACATGTTGCTTTAATTGTTTCACGGGGCAACCATAGAATAAGGCCTGGTTTGTTCTGACATTATGGATTGACATTATGTCAATCATTATCATTATCATCATTATGTCAAACATTATGTCAAAGTTAAACTGGGTTTCTTTTTCAGAAACCGATCATGTCTATCACTGAATGTCAGGAAACGCCTTGTGTCTGTGACTTTCCTTCCCTCCATTGATTACGGTGACATTCTCTACATGAATGCTCCTACAAGCACCCTGCGGATGTTGGATGTTGTCTATCATGGTGCACTAAGATTCATAACTGGTTGTGATTATCGTACCCACCACTGCACCCTGTATTCACTGGTTAACTGGACATCATTAACCTCACGCAGACTCTTCCACTGGTACATTTTCATCTTTAAATCACTTCTTGGTCTGCTGCCCTCATACATCTCCTCCTACATGTCTTTGCGTGAGTGCAGCTACAGTGTGCGCTCTCAGGACATGATTACCTGCAGTGTTCCGTCAGTGAGGACTGAACTTGGAAAAAGGGCCTTCTCCTACTCCGCTCCTGCTTCATGGAATATCTTACAAAAAGATCTGAAGCTCTCGACCTTGACTTCTCTAAATGGTTTTCAGAATCTGTTGGAATCCTGGCAAAAACCAATGCAGATTTGTTCCTGTCTTTGATTTTATACGTCTACCTTATAATGTTTTGCTAGTTTTTTGATACTTTGTTAAAAAAAAAAAAAAAAAAAATCTCTCTTTTTGTTTTCTATTGTTTATTGTTTGTTTGTTTATTGTTTATTGTTTAAGGAAATTCTACCATTGCTGTTCATTGTTCTTTAGTTTTAGCAGGTCGCTTTCGTAAATGAGCCCATGAGGTTCAAAAGATTTACCTGACTAAATAAAGGTTGAATGAATGACCAGGCACTTTATTTTGTTGCCGTCTATGAAATGCCTTTGACACTTTTGGGATGTTTCTGAGAGAAAATTTCATAAAGAAATGTTCAGAATTTGTTCAAAGACTTTAAGCAAGCATGGTATATGCCTTGGGGACTCACAAGGAACTTGAAGACTTTTGGGAATGTTTCAAAACTTTGCGGTGACCCTCACAAATGGCATCCCTCAATATGCTTCAATGTAATGAGATACTAACTTAAGTAATGTTAATCTTGGCAAAAGCAGAAACTCAGGCAGCTATGGACAGATGGATGGATGCATGGATGTCCAGAAGAACATCCAGAAACTGTGTTGTAAAAGCAACTTTTACACTTTTACTCTTAACAAAAAAAATTGTTTTAAACACTGAACTTTTAGTCCTTCCTAACAGGGTCTTTGCTTTTGAAAGCCAACTTACTGTATCAACAAGCTCTTAACTTTTGAAGTTTTTTTTTTCTTCTTCTTCTTCAGTTTAGCCATAACCATCAAGCAGAGGTTTTAAAATGTATCCCTGCACATGTTGCATGCAGGCATTTAGGGGTGGAGCAGGGTCTCTGGTGCTCCTGCAGTGCTGCGACTGTGCTTGGCTCAAAGAAGAAAGCTTTTGGGTACAACCACACAACCAACACCACATGGTGTGGACTGCCACCCATAAAAACAGCAGCCCATATTAGAGCCAGTCTGGTCTGCTTTACGGTCCTGTCAATGTGATTTATACTCAAGAGAATGTGTACCCAGTTTCTGTTCAAAATATGGCTTTGTAAAAATACTCCAGTTAATAAAATAATAATTAAAAAACAATTTTATGTTTATTCATTATGTATTGACAGTTAGGGTTGTGTTCTATAAAACTGAATATAATCCGCTTTGTAGAACTATACGTCAAAGGGTGCATTTCATTTCTTGTAAATAGCTCCTTTCTTGGTAGTCCAGGAAGTTAGCACCTAGAGATGATAAATCTGGTGATTAGAAGTTAGCATGTAGACAGCTGTGTCCATTAGAACTGCACTGATTGGACATCCACAGGGGGTCTGCCAGTATTTATCTCCAGCCAACAGATGCAATTAAAATTCCCTTCCCAAAGTCGGCGCAGACCGGAACACCCCAGAAATAGTCCTGACACCCCCGCCCACGCATCCCCTTCTCTTTCTGTCTTTCCATTTCAAGACAGCTTCCAAATCTTTGTGGCTCAGAACACAAGGTCTCCACTTTATCTCAATTTGCGCCCTTAGTTTCCTCCTTGTCAGGGCTACACCTCAATGCAACCTTGCCATTCTTTCATTAAAGTCTCCCCCTCCTTGAGCCTCCCCAAGTTTCTGTGTGACACTTAATGGACATGCTTTGTACATTACATGAAAGAAGCCCCGCTTTTCAATCTTACTGTTGTAACACAGCTCTCAACATTAAACTTGTGTTTAAAGCTTTTTTTCAGAGTAAGGGGTAAAGCATTTAGCAAAGGGGCTTTGTAGCTTATGTAGGAGGGCAGTAGCAGGCCACATCAAGGAAAATACTCTGCCACCTCCACATTTTAGCAACAAACATGGCCAGAGCTCCTTTAGCCCTCTTCTTGTGTCCCCAGTTCTTAGACTTGCTGAAAAGGAGGAAACACTTCAAGAGTAAATAATGTCTTTGCTCAAGTTGCGCCAAGTCACAGGGTGAACAAGTGGTCAGATCGACAGGCAGAAGAAAGAAACAAAAGTCAGGCAAACTGGCAGCTTTGTGAGAAACTGAGCTTTCAGCCAAAAAACACTAGTAAGCTACACGTGTTCTATCATGCTGACCTTTAGAGGTTATTTGTTTCCAGTGTTTATCAATTGAAAAAAAATTGTACGCATCAAAAATGTCCACATTTTCAAAGTGATTGTCGTTGAAAAGAAAAAAAATATTTGCAAATGATCATGGGTAGATTTCATCAAATTAAATTAGAGGTGTCAACGTTAATGCGTTAATAATAATAATAATAATAATAATAAACTTTATTTGTATAGCACCTTCCTACAATGCCTTGCATTGACCAAGGTGCTTAACAGGATAAAAAGATGAATAAACTGGAATAATAAATCAATGAAAATAGAATAGGAAACAACAACAATAAAAGAAGGCAATGGAAATAAAAAATGCTACATAGTAAAATAACACTAAAATAACACAAGCGATTAATCTAAAAAGATTAACGCATTAATACTACATAACGCAGATTAATCACATTGCCTAGTTTGACCTATAAAGGACTCTATGCAGAGGTAGAGCTGTCATTTCTAACCTGAACCTGGAGCTCGGTCAGCTGACCCCTATTCGGCCGGGCGCTCCATAATGTGTGTGTGTGTGTGCTTAATGTGCGGCTGTCCGGTCTCGGGTTTTGATGTGATTTTACGAATATCCATCCATCCATCCATCCATTTTCTTCCGCTTATCCGGGGTCGGGTCGCGGGGGTAGCAGCCTAAGTAGGGAGGCCCAGACTTCCCTCTCCCCAGCCACTTGGAGCAGCTCCTCTGGGGGAATCCCAAGGCGTTCCCAGGCCAGCCGAGAAACATAGTCCCTCCAGCGTATCCTGGGTCTTCCTCTGGGTCTCCTCCCGGTGGGACATGCCCGGAACACCTCACCAGGGAGGCGTCCAGGAGGCATCCTAACCAGATGCCCGAGCCACCTCAACTGGCTCCTCTCGATGTGGAGAAGCAGCGGCTCTACTCCGAGTCCCTCCCGGATGACTGAGCTTCTCACCCTATCTCTAAGGGAGAGTCCAGCCACCCTGCGGAGAAAACTCATTTCAGCCGCTTGTATCCGAGATCTTGTTCTTTCGGTCATAACCCAAAGCTCATGACCATAGATGAGGGTGGGAACGTAGATCGATCGGTAAATTGAGAGCTTTGCCTTACGAATTTTATTTTCTTATTCGAATTTTATTATCTTATTTTACGAATAATACAACACAAATAATAAGAAAGCACAATATAAAACCATGTTAATCAACTTGTAGAGGAGGAAGCAGTACGTTTATATGTTGAGAGGATGAAGAAAGAAAGAAGAGCAGCAGTTCATCAGACTGAAAAGATCGCTGCCGCATTGCGCAATAATTGCGCATGCGGGCCGAGTTGGACTTCTATGATGTGTTTTTACGATTCACAGCACAAAGAAAACTAAATAAGAATGCACAATTTAAATTGGTGTTAAGCTACTTGTTGAGGAGGAGGCAGGCCCGACCGGCCGGTTTAAAGAAAAAGCCACGTTAAGCTCAGATGGACACCTGACTTGCTGATTGAAATGGACTTGCGATCTGTCCAGGGTGTCCCCCGCCTCTGTGAAGACTGGACATGAGCACCAGCGAGCAGCAACCCAAACAATAAGAAGCGGGTAAAGATAATAGATGGATGGATTTGCTTATCAGGGGCCATGCACGTCTCCATCTAGCTGAAGCGAGCAGCACGTTCAATTAAAATAACCTCTTTCTATATTTTTCCAAATAATTTTGCTCTAAAAATATTGTTGTTCATAGCCTGCCTTTAGAGCTGATTTTTAGGCCTTTCGTTTTGTGTTAATATCTATTTGGTGAAAGAAGAAATCTTATGTCTTATCAAAAGAGGAAGAAGAAGGGTTACATGTTTTGATCATAACACTTATTGAGACATTTGTTAACATTTATGATTTAATGTTTGAAACAAAATTATTTCTGTAAAAAGAGGAAGAAGAAGAGTTACATGTTTTGATCACAACACTTATTGAGACATTTGTTAACATTTATGATTTAATGTTTGAAACAAAATTATTTCTGTAAAACTAGCTGGGCATGAAAACCTGGAAAACTGTTTGGTTTGACACAACAAAACATTTTCTTCAACATTTTATGAAAACCTGTCAAGAGCAGGTTTTGGATTCAGTATAAGCTAGACACAGCAGTGAAAAACAAGAGCAGTTTTTATTATTAGCTGCTGGACGGAGGAGTCAGGAGGTGGAGGAATCTGGCAGGAGTGACCAAAAACATGCATGTCATGAAGGGGCAGAGGTGTGAGCAGATGGGGGGCCAGTGGGGGCCACTGATCATGACAAAACCTGCATATTTACATTTCAAGCTTACAAAGTTCAGCATAGTGATTAATCAGATTAATCACAGCCCCAGATTATGATTAATATGATTAACTGTTGATTGACATCACTAAATTTACTCCAAAGCTTTGGAGAACAGCCAGACCGAGACTCAATACATTTCAAGTTCAGAACTTATTCCTGTCTGGTCCTGTCAGAGTCTCTGACCCCTTAAGGCTACCTGGAATGAAAAAGTTACTTTTATTGAAACTCATCAGGAGGCCTCTTACCCGACCCCTTGTGCCCTGTCCTGGTGTTTTCCAAAAACAAATACAGGGGGTCCCCGATTTACGAGCATATCGACTTACGAGGTTCCGAATTTACGAGCTATCATATTTAATACAAATATGAGGAAAAGAAATTGTGTTTAAATGTTCTTAATTTCATGTGTACAGCACTTTATTTATAAACAACCACAGCTGCAACAAAGTGCTGTTATAAAATTATGCACTGTACTGTAATTATAATAATAATACTTTATTTATAAACAACCACAGCTGCAACAAAGTATTATTATTATAATTACAGTACAGTGCATAATTTTTTATTTTTATACCGATTTACACAATTTTGCGGCAGTTTCCGACAGTTTTCTGCAGTCAGTCAGTTTTCGGCAGTGCCCACGAGTTGAGCCTTAGCCAGTTAGCTCAGTCTCGTAGCTCCAGCCGACAGCCGGCTTTGTCCAATCAGAGGTTCCTACGCTCGGATACATGATCTGGAGCTGAACGGTGGTTTTGTGGAGGATCAGAGGGGCGAAGAAAAACGACACTGTTGACTGCGTGAAGCAGCAGCCAGCCAGCTGGACCGGATTAGCAACAAGCTAACATTAGCCAGATAGCTCCAGTCTCGTAGCTCTAGCCGACAGCCGGCTTTGTGCGATCAGAGGTTCCTGGAGCTCGTCACAATGTCCGCCTGGCAGCCTAAGATGTCGGATGGACACCCAGCTAACATGGAGAAGCAGCTTCGACAGTCTTTTTTGGATGGATGGACTCGTTAGCACGGAGCTAACGAGTGCAGGCCTAATGGCGGGGGCTAACGCGGGCAGCTTGTTTTGGATGGAGAACACCGCGGAGACACGGATTTCAGTAAGTTATTAAAGTTAACTCTTTTTCTGGCTCCAAATGTATGGACTTAACAAGCTAACAGTCCTTCCTGTAAACAGTTTTGATCGTGTTGTAGCACCACAAGGTACGGAGCTCGGACGTGCTAACAGACGAGACAAGCTTGATCAGCTCAAAGTAAGAAATTACATTTTTATTTATGTGTTATGTATTGTTTTTTTGTTTGTAAAAATTATATAGCTGTGTTAGGATAGGCGAACTTGGTAGCTGTTCATTACCTACATGTACGTGTATCAGTGGCGGCTCGTGCGTTATATAAAAGGTAGTCCCCGATTTACGAGATTTTCATCTTACAGTCGTTGTAACGGAACTCGCTCGTAAGTCGGGGATTACCTGTACAGGCAGATACCAGTCTCATAGAAAATGTAGTGTATTACTGTGGAACTATTTACTTCAGCGGAACCACTCCCCTAGTTGCCGGGTTACCTAGAGATGATCTGCCGGCGTAGTGATTTGTGTGTGTAATGTTGAGACCAGTTGAAGACAAGTAAAGTCACGTTCTTTTCCATAACAGAGTGGATTATTCTTTCATCTTTAAAATATACTTT
>JBBPBX010001981.1:79047-95499 GCA_038048925.1 Garcialebias charrua | reverse complement strand
CAATTGTTCATTCTGTTATTGAACCTTTTTTTTTTCATTCATTCAACCTTTATTTATACAGGCTAGCCTCGTTGAGCCACGGGGACTCATTTACAAGAGGGACCTGTCTCACTCACACCTAGGGTCAATTTAGAGTTACCAATCAGCCTAACATGCATGTTTTTGTACTGTGGGAGGAAACCGGAGCACTCAGAGAAAACCCACGCATGCACGGAGAGAACATGCAAACTCCACCCAGAAAGGCCCCCGGACCGGGATTTGAACCGGGGACCTGCTCGCTGAGAGGCAGCAGCTCTACCAGTTGTGCCACCGTGCTTATTCTCATATGTTATAATCTTGGAAATTTTTAGTTATGTTTTTAGTTATGTTTGCTGAAATTGATTCGTTAAAATGTGAATTTGCCATTGCCTGTTTTTGTATGTTTTTGTTATTGTTCATTAAATAAATAAATTAAATAAAATAAAAAGGTCTCCGGAGGGAGAATCAAGCTGGAAGTACAGATACGCTGCGGCCAGTTATGGTTAGAACGGAAGTTTTCTGACGTCATTGTGAAAGGGGCATGCGCACCTCTGATGCGCGCGCGCGCACGTCACAAAAATTAAAGGCACTAAATTCCGCTTTGATTTCCCATCATGCATCTGTCTTCAACAGCTAATATAGAATAAAAATGGTCAAAATAGTCTAAACTAAGATGTTCAAAATGATTCCAATGTTCTGTTTTTATGATATTTATTTAACTTGAACCCAGAAATGTGTTTATATGATATTTATTTAACTTGAACCCAGAAATGTTCTTATTGGAACCGTGAGTGAAAGTAAGGTACAGATTCAGGTCTTTAAATACCGCTCAAGAAATATACAATACTATGTAGTCGCGGTTGTGTAACGAGGCCCACCCCGTGTAGGATATGACCCATTAGGTGAAGTGATAGCCAGCATTCTGGCCATGAGCATTAACCACATGGGGCCTGCACGCTGTCTGGGAAACGTTCGTTTCAGCCTGACCACTAGGTTAAACGACTACATTTTGATAGCCAGCATTCTGGCCATGAGCATTAACCACATGGGGCCTGCATGCTGTCTGGGAAACGTTCGTATCAGCCTGACCACTAGGTTAAACAACTACTTTTTTTTTTATTGAAACAAAAATGGCAAATGTCCTAGAGTCATTGTTCTCCGTCTCATTTAGACAAATGTCTCAAAATTGGAGCCAATCATCGTTGAGGACTGCCCAGCGCACTCCGTCCAATCAGAAGCCTCGCTTGTCAAGCGCCACCGCATTGCCGACTTCCACTAGCTACTTCCGCTAGCTAGCTAGTTAGCTTTCATTCAAACAACAGAACAGCATAACAACAACAGAAAACAAATTCACGATTTTGTTTTTGTGTTGGAGGAATATATAAGTTAGCTGTCGATAGCCTGCTCCCGTTACGCAAGAGGGATTTCTCATCGATCCGTTGTCTCTGTCGACTTAAAAAACAATCTTACAGTAAGTATCCATTCATATTTTCTTACATCTTTCCGTGCAGACGTCGTATTTTTTGTTTATTTTTTTCACATCACCTAAAAATAATATACCATAGATTAAATAAAAAAGATAGATAGATAGATAGATAGATAGATAGATAGATAGATAGATAGATAGATAGATAGATAGATAGATAGATAGATAGATAGATAGATAGATATGAGGCAGACATTAAATGCACCACACAGGGCTGCAATGCGATTGGTGGGTCTAGGGCTGGCTTCCGGTATAAAACGGGCCCAGCCCTCAGGGTTAGTTGCACGTCACCCGCCTTCCGGGGCAGACCTTAGCGTCTGATGGCCGTGTCACGCGCTAGCGTTCACTGTGCGCTTGGGGTCGCGATGATCTACCGTTCTTGCGACCACAGGTAGAAGCTGCTTGTTTCCCTCTCTTGCTAGAGGTCACCCGCCTTCCGGGGCAGACCTTAGCGTCTGATGGCCGTGTCACGCGCTAGCGTTCACTGTGCGCTTGGGGTCGCGATGATCTACCGTTCTTGCGACCACAGGTAGAAGCTGCTTGTTTCCCTCTCTTGCTAGAGGTGGAACTTGGTGGTGAGTAAGCGCCAGTGTATCTTTCTGTTTTATACCCTGATGCATGCTCAATAATCCAGGTAGAAAAATCTAAAAAAGCTAAGTCTGGTCCTCTGGACATTCAAAAAAAAAAAAAACAAAGCAAAAAAACTGTAGAAAGGTTTCGTCTTTCGTCCAAAAGACTTCCTCAGTCTGAGAAGCTGTATTCAGCTCAGTCTTATAAATAGCACCCTCCCACAGTGGATCAACCAGTTGGCTGATGACAGCCTGAAACCAGTCAATGTTTATGGAAGGTTGGATGGAAAAACAAATTTGGTCTATTGTTCATTTCATAAATGATAAAGCAGATTTGTTAAAATACGAAGAATTTTGTAATAAATATAAAATAATTTGTACTCCTGAGAATTACAAAATGGTGATCGATAGCATTCCAAAAGTTATGAATAATTTAATTCAAAATAATTTGGATCAGACCCAAACCCCTAGATTGCATAAAATAATAATTAATGATACAAACTTTGTAGATAAAAAATGCAATAACATAGTTTTAAGAAATTCCTTAATCAACGAGATCTATCCTGGATCCTCCAAAAGAACATATCAATAAATAAAAAAAAATACTTTAGCAAACAAGAAATTAGATCAATCAGAACTAAATTTTTGAAATTTCCCTCTTAAATTTAAAGAAATCCACTTTAAAATTGTAAATGATATTTACCCTTCACAGGAGTTCTTGAAAAGAATATTCAAATTTGAAAAGGAGAATTGTTATTTCTGTAAATCTTTGTTGGAATCAACAGAACATGCGTTTTACGAATGTGAGATTGTATGTGGTTTTTGGAAGGAGTTACATATTTGGTTGATATCCAAGTCTCTTCAAGGTGATTTTTTCCCCTGCATGGAAAGATATCAAATTTGGTATTAAAAATATATATATATATTGAATTTTTGATAAACAATATAATATTGTTTGTCAAATTCTACATTCATAAATGTCGTTTTTCAAAAGTTATTCCATGTGTAAAAGCGTTTAAAAATGACTTTTTTTTATTATTTGGTAAATCCTTAAAGAAAATTAATACAGTCCCAGCTATCAAACTTTTTTCTCTCATCTCAGAATTTAAATTGTTATAAACCGTATTTTTTAAATCTCTTTATTTCTTCTCTTTATGTATCCTTTTCTTGTTCAATTGTTCATTCTGTTATTGAACCTTTTTTTTTTCATTCATTCAACCTTTATTTATACAGGCTAGCCTCGTTGAGCCACGGGGACTCATTTACAAGAGGGACCTGTCTCACTCACACCTAGGGTCAATTTAGAGTTACCAATCAGCCTAACATGCATGTTTTTGTACTGTGGGAGGAAACCGGAGCACTCAGAGAAAACCCACGCATGCACGGAGAGAACATGCAAACTCCACCCAGAAAGGCCCCCGGACCGGGATTTGAACCGGGGACCTGCTCGCTGAGAGGCAGCAGCTCTACCAGTTGTGCCACCGTGCTTATTCTCATATGTTATAATCTTGGAAATTTTTAGTTATGTTTTTAGTTATGTTTGCTGAAATTGATTCGTTAAAATGTGAATTTGCCATTGCCTGTTTTTGTATGTTTTTGTTATTGTTCATTAAATAAATAAATTAAATAAAATAAAAAGGTCTCCGGAGGGAGAATCAAGCTGGAAGTACAGATACGCTGCGGCCAGTTATGGTTAGAACGGAAGTTTTCTGACGTCATTGTGAAAGGGGCATGCGCACCTCTGATGCGCGCGCGCGCACGTCACAAAAATTAAAGGCACTAAATTCCGCTTTGATTTCCCATCATGCATCTGTCTTCAACAGCTAATATAGAATAAAAATGGTCAAAATAGTCTAAACTAAGATGTTCAAAATGATTCCAATGTTCTGTTTTTATGATATTTATTTAACTTGAACCCAGAAATGTGTTTATATGATATTTATTTAACTTGAACCCAGAAATGTTCTTATTGGAACCGTGAGTGAAAGTAAGGTACAGATTCAGGTCTTTAAATACCGCTCAAGAAATATACAATACTATGTAGTCGCGGTTGTGTAACGAGGCCCACCCCGTGTAGGATATGACCCATTAGGTGAAGTGATAGCCAGCATTCTGGCCATGAGCATTAACCACATGGGGCCTGCACGCTGTCTGGGAAACGTTCGTTTCAGCCTGACCACTAGGTTAAACGACTACATTTTGATAGCCAGCATTCTGGCCATGAGCATTAACCACATGGGGCCTGCATGCTGTCTGGGAAACGTTCGTATCAGCCTGACCACTAGGTTAAACAACTACTTTTTTTTTTATTGAAACAAAAATGGCAAATGTCCTAGAGTCATTGTTCTCCGTCTCATTTAGACAAATGTCTCAAAATTGGAGCCAATCATCGTTGAGGACTGCCCAGCGCACTCCGTCCAATCAGAAGCCTCGCTTGTCAAGCGCCACCGCATTGCCGACTTCCACTAGCTACTTCCGCTAGCTAGCTAGTTAGCTTTCATTCAAACAACAGAACAGCATAACAACAACAGAAAACAAATTCACGATTTTGTTTTTGTGTTGGAGGAATATATAAGTTAGCTGTCGATAGCCTGCTCCCGTTACGCAAGAGGGATTTCTCATCGATCCGTTGTCTCTGTCGACTTAAAAAACAATCTTACAGTAAGTATCCATTCATATTTTCTTACATCTTTCCGTGCAGACGTCGTATTTTTTGTTTATTTTTTTCACATCACCTAAAAATAATATACCATAGATTAAATAAAAAAGATAGATAGATAGATAGATAGATAGATAGATAGATAGATAGATAGATAGATAGATAGATAGATAGATAGATAGATAGATAGATAGATAGATAGATAGATAGATAGATAGATAGATAGATAGATAGATAGATAGATAGATAGATAGATAGATAGATAGATAGATAGATAGATAGATAGATAGATAGATAGATAGATAGATAGATAGATAGATAGATAGATAGATAGATAGATAGATAGATAGATAGATAGATAGATAGATAGATAGATAGATAGATAGATGATAGATTGCTTTCTTTCTTTCTTTCTTTCTTTCTTTCTTTCTTTCTTTCTTTCTTTCTTTCTTTCTTTCTTTATTTATTTATTTATTTATTTATTTATTTATTTATTTATTTATTTATTTATTTATTTATTTATTTATTTATTTATTTATTAATCCGGGGGAGGAATTCAAGGCATCCAGTAGCATGTTGTGATTTTACCAAAAAAAAAAAAAAAAAGAAATAATTTAAAAGAAGCAGAATACATAGTTTTGAACAACGACAATATGCACATGTACAAGGTGGCAGGGAGTACTATATTCACGACTGACCTTTATATATACCTTTATACCTTTATAAATAAAGGTTGAATGAATGAATATAAGTATACATATATCCAGTGGTGGGATGTAACTACGTACAAGTACTTTGTTACTGTACTTAAGTACATTTTTAATATATCTGTACTGTACTTAAGTACATTTTTCATGTATCTTAAGTAGATTTAATGTGGGTACTTTTTACTTTTACTCCACTACATTTTACATTACGTATCTGTACTTTCTACTACACTACATTTCTATAATGCGTTGAGACACAAGTAACTTTCACGTTGCGTTTTTTTGATTTGTTAGTTACAGTAGTTTGAAAGTAATCAATGGTGAGAGGGGAGTTAGTCCACTGAATCACTGCAAAGTGGACAGGTAACATTAGACCCACTTTCAAAAAGAGTTGGACCAATAATGTATGTTCTAGTATGGTATATACGTCACTGAGCTGGGGCCACCCACAGCATTGCCAGCACACTCACACTGGATTGCACCGTGGAGAGTCAGCCAGAAAATATGCACCACCCATGGCCTTGTTAAAAGGCTATTGAAGGACTATTGAAAGATTATTGAAAGACCATTGAAAGACTGTTCAGTTCAGCAGGACAGATTCTCTCTCCCAAAAGAGCCAGACTGGACTAAAAAACTTTGAAAACCAACTTCTTCTGAACTTGAACAAGAAATTCTTGCTGCAACATTAAAATGTGTCAGATGTTAGGAGACAAGAGATGTCTCCAAATGTCTCAACACTCAGGTCCAAGTTTTGAAAATGGTGTCAGGAAGTTAAAATGTTGTTCACTATTGACCCATCACAAGGTTGACAAGAAAGTGTTTTAACTAGAGGTGATGACAAACTGGAGTTGAAATGATCAGGGTCTATTCTTTTGTTAAGTCTAATACTCCTTTTTCATCAGACAACTTAACTTAAATGTGTTTACTGCAGTTAAAATTACACATTGGTTTTACTTTGTGTTAAATAAATAAAAATTCAAAGGTAAAATTATTCCTCTTTCTTATTTTAATTAATTACATTTATCTCTGCAGGTCATCCCTGAAATGCTGACGCACAGAATCACAAGTCCAACTGTGAACTGTGTCACATAACAAAAACATGCACTATCTGCAGCATTGTTCATTAAACTGGAACAACACTTTTATTGTATTAAATAAAATATACATACAGTACCCACACTTAATGATACTGCAGACCATTGCGTTAGGCAATACATTCAGCAAGTACTTTTACTTTAAGTATTTTTAAAAGCAAATACTTATACAGCAAACCCCCGACCTACGAACGAGTTCCGGACCTAAGAAACGTTCGCATGTCGATCTGTTTGCAGGTCGGTCCGTCCACTTGTCACTCGGGGATGTCCTTTTTTTATTTTTTATTTTTTTTTGTGGTACCAAGTACTGTACTTCGCCTATCCTAACACACCTAACACTGTGTAATTAATTAATACAGTACAGTAATAAAAATACAATTTCTTACTTTGAGGTGGTCAAAGCCGACATCAGGCCGGAGGTGTTCGTGCGGCAGCGCGGCACAACGATGACTAAGCGATCGGCGATCAATCCGCGGCTGCCTGAGACGTCCACAGAGTTCACAGAGCCGTTTCCAGCTAGTAATTAATCCATATGAGGCAATCCTGGGTCACGCAGTCTTCAAAACCGGCTGCCGGGAGCCGTGACTGACCTAAAATGGCTCCCGCGGCATTTCCTGTTATGACCGGAAGTTGCACAATTATTGCGCAATTATGACAAAAATGATCAGAAATGATCATTTTTATCATAATTATTATTTATAAAGCCTTTAAAACAACAACAGCTGCAACAAAGTGCTGTACACATGAAATTAAGAACATTTAAACACAAAAAATATATATATATATTTTTATAATTTCATATGTTTATTAAATATGATACGTTCATAGGTCCGGGTTGCCGTAGGTCGCAGGCGCCGTAGGTCGGGGGTTACCTGTATACTCTTACTTAAGTAAAAACATTAATGTGGTGCTTCTAATTTTACTAAAGCACATTTTTGTCTGTTTATTTGTACTTTTACTTAAGTACAGTGTTTGAGTACTTTCTCCACCTCTGCATATATCCACAGCTAAGCATGCATACACATATATATATACATATGTATATGTACGGTAGTCCCTCTGTACTTCGCAGTTCAACTTTTGAGGACTCACTGTTTTACAGATCTTAACTTATGGCTACAAAAATATGAGCAAACTAGCAGTGACCCTCTTCAAAGGGTCAGCATCAGGTCCACTCCTGAATCCCCATCACTCCAATTAAGCCATCAAAGTGGGGCAGATGTTTGTGTTGGAGTGGGGTGCTGTGCTGCCCTCGTGCCCACATCTCGTACCCTCTCACAGCCATCCATCACCGGAGGACCTCTAATTAGCTTGTTGTTCTGCCATGCAAACTATTCCAGGCTCGTGAAAAGGCCTCCTAATGCTCTGAATGACAGGGAAAGTATTGAGAGAGGGCAAATGGCAGGAGGAGAAGAAAGCCAATCACTGCGCGCAGAATGACATTTCAATAGGCTTTTCAGTACACTACAGCAGCAATTATATTCCCCCTTCAGACTTCCTGCCAGGATATTTTTTTCTTTGTTGTTTCTCCATCAAAACGGTGCCATCGTTTGACAAGTTAAGCACGACGGAACAAAAGCCCAAATGAAACAGGTCAAAGGAGTCATCTTGTCTTGTCTGAATGTTACCAGTGCAGAGAGGAAACAGTGTTTGGTTCAGGCGAATGGTAATTTTAGCAACTGTCAGTTGAAAACACTTGAAGGCTTGCAAAAGGCAAATGTTGGTTGACCACACTGTAAATACACAAAGCAACCGAGGCATAAACTCAGCCCAGCTACTAAAACTGAAACAACAGGCTGTTGTTTCATTGGCATTGCAACATAATCATTGTTTACTAACTGTATGCCATCCATCCATCCATCCAGCCATCCATTATCTTCTGCTTGTTCCAAAGTCAGTCATGGGGGCAAAAGCTGAGCAGGGAAGCCCAGACATCTCTTTCCACAGCCACTTCTACCAACTTTTCTGGGAGGATTCCAAGGTGTTCCCAGATTAACCAAGAGACATAGTATCTCCAGCGTGTCCTGGATCTTCCCTGGGGTCTCCTCTAAGTCAGACATGCTCAAAGCAGCTCCCTAGGGAGGCCCAAGGGAATCATCCTTAAAGTGGCCTGAACCACCTCAACTGGCTCCTTTCAGTGTGGAGGAGCAGCAATTTTACTATGAGTCTCTCCTGATAACTAAACTTCTCACCCTGTCTATAATGCCCCATTTGCACTGCTCCTACTCAGCCCCAACTATGGGCAGCATGCTACGGAAAGAACCCTTTTGCATCAATACTTTAGCTAGTATTTTAGCTGATTTGAGGCTGAGTCGAGTCCTCTTTTTGTCCCTGCTTCTCTGGTGGGACCGAGCGAGCTCAGTCTAACCGAGTCCGGACGGAAACGTGAATGCTGGACACTGATTGGTCAGGGAGGAGTCACTGGATCAGAAACTTTTCACCGATCCGCCATTTGCAATTTCTTGGGATGCGGAACAGTGGCTGGATCTATTTTTTAGATTTTAAAAACAACAATGAAAATGCCGTGTTTAATTCTGAAGTCCAGGGGCCTCATGTATCAACCGTGCGTGCGCACAAAAACATTGCGCACGTCACTTTCCACGCAAAACCCCGTATGTATCAAAACTGAAATGAACGTGAATATCTGCGCATCCACGTACATTTCCACGCCAGCTCCCCTGCTTGCGTACGCACGTTTCTGTGGTTCTTGTTCCTTTGGCGACACTTACAGGTGCTTCTGAGAAACTGAAGCCCCACAGTCTGTGGTTGACTTTAAGAGCGGCTTGAAGACCTTTCTTTTTAACCGAGCATACTCTTCCTCCTCATGATTCTACTTTTGATCTGAGTTGATACTGTTGTTGATTTTAACTGTTTTATTATTTGTTTTATCGACATTTAATTCTGTTGCACTTTGTAGCACTTTGAGATTTTCATTAATGAAAAGTGCGTTATAAATTGAATTCATTATTATTATTATTATTATTATTATTATTATTATTATTATTACTATTAACTGTTCATGATGTGAAAATGATTAATATTCCCACCAAACACACGATTAACAAGTACATCCACATGGACGCGCAAAGTTGTGCAAAAAATAAATGTAACAGGAACGGATACATTCAGCCTTACTGGAGGATATAGATAGTGTAACACGCAGAGCATTTATTTATAAACAGATATAATTCTCTGATCTAGGATATGGCTTATCAGCCGTTTTCAGAAATAATCATTTTTCAGTTTGGCACTGCTGCGCACTGGCGCAACACAGGGGCCGCGCATCACGCGTGCACGTGCAGAAACTGGGGTTCCACAGGAGCTTAGAGGGAGCTGGCAGGTCGATCAGGGCTGTGCCAGTCCAGTCCACACAAAGCCGATTCATGTCCAATGGAATGGTCTCATCCATATGATCCCAAAGGCTGAGTTATGGTCGCGCTTTGAGCGCGCGTGCACCCTCGCCGGTGTTACACGGCAGTGGAGGTGTGTCATTATCTGTGTTTATTGTAGATGTCTCCAAAATGACACGTGAAAGTACACCATTTATAACTTGTATGGGAGTAAAAGCTTCACAGACAAACAGATTGCGCACAAGGCTGCAGCGCGCGCTTTGGAGACTCCAACATCACGTCATGTCATGAAAAGTCTCCACTGAGACGCAGAGACTCGTTTCTTCATATCATCTATTAAATAAACGAAGATCTATGTTCTAGCAAACATCCAAGTAAGTTCCTCTGTGTTTACAGTAATTATGGTAATTAACTCGTGCGCAAAGTTAATATTTTCACTCAGAATGAATGAATGAGCCGGTGGCGCACCTGACAGCAGCGTGCGCGCACACGAATACCGGCACACAATCACTCGTTCTTTGCGTGATGAACACAGTTTATTACTATTCTTACTTAGGATGTTTGTCCTCACTCATATTATATTAAATCCATTGTTTTCCTGAATCTAGAAATGATTTCTGATCGCGCAGGGATCAAACAAACATGTCCTTCACACATGCAGGAAGTAATTTGCATCTGTTTAACATATGTAAATGTAGGCGTGTCAGGGGAGGTGTCTGACGTGCGCTCAGTTCCACGTTCATTGTGATGTACAAAAGGAATGTGCGTGGATACCGGTGTACGCACAGCTTGATAAATCTGGATTCTTTTGTGCGTAGACACTTTTCTGGATTTGACCGTACGTCACTTTTCAGTAAGAAATCCACGCAAGTCTTTGATACATGAGGCCCCAGGTGTTTTTTGTGTTTGGTGACCGACGACAACATTTGAGCGAACAAAGTCACCGCGGAGGATCATACGAGCTGTTGACCCGCTGAAGCACGCAAGGCCGGTCCCCGAGCCCCAGCCTCGCCTGCTCACAAAGGCCGGATCCCGAGCTCTGGCAGGCGGGAGGACCGGGAGTCTAGGACGGTGGGTGAAAACGTTATTTTAAAAACATTTTATGTATTAAAAAAAAAGTTGTTTTCATCAGTGAATATTAAAAAAAAAACAAATAAATGGTGCCGGCTTTATCATGAAATCCTGTTTTCACTTTGATTTTATCAAATCATCTGTTAGTTAAAGTTAACTCAGCTGAAAAATCATAAAAAGACAAAATTATTATTAGGAACATTTCCTTCAAAAATGTTTAAAGAAGAGCCTTTGGTTCAACTTTATTCTAACCCACAGATGTACAAATCAAAAAACAAGAATTACACTTTGGCTTTAAATTAAAGCTATACTTTAAATAAAAGCTAAAAATAAATATGTACACAAGAAAAATAATCATCTGTATACAAGAAACAAAACCACAATGAGCGCAAATGCATCAAATATTGAAGAAAATGTAGAATTTTAAATAAATATATCCTGATGCATGCTCAATAATCCTGGCCAAAACATGTAAAAAGTGAAGTCTGGTCCTCTGGACATTCAAAAAAACAAAACAAAATGTAGAAACATTTCGTCTTTCATCTGAAAGACTTCTTCAGTCTGATGTGCTGTGTTCAGCTCAGTCTTATAAGGCTATTTATAAGACTGAGCCATGCTGAGCAGGGCTGTGCAGAGTTGGGGCTTAGGAGCAGTGCACATGGGGCATAAGGGAGAGTGCAGCTACCTTGTAGGAAACTCATTTCAACCACCTGTATCCACAATCTCATTCTTTCAGTCACTACCAAGAGTTTGTGGCTGTAGGTGAAGGTAGGAATGACTGACCAGTAAACAGAGAGCTTTGCCTCACAGCTTAGCTCCCTCTTCACCACAACGGACCGGTACAGAGTCCGCAGTACTGCAGATGCTGCACCAGTCTGTCTGTCAATCTCACGCTCCATTCTTCCCTCTAGTGCTGGGTGATATGGACTTTTTTATGTCACGATAACGATATATATCACGATATATACAACACGATGTGTGTGTGTGTGTGTGTGTGTGTGTGTGTGTGTGTGTGTACAGGAAAAATTTGGACCAAAGTAGAAAAGGAGTTAATATTAATAATAATAATGAATTTAATTTATAATGCACTTTTCATTAATACAAATCTCAAAGTGCAACAAAAGCAAAAATCAAATAAAACAAGTGATAAAATCAAGTAAAATTTGAGTTTCTACTTTGGTCCTAATTTTTCCTGCAGGTGGCGGTAAAACAACGGCTGCTAATAAAACCCACGAAGAAGAAATCCGCTCTGGACGTTGGAGTAAACAAGGCATGAAACAGAAAAGAGAAAACGTTGCGTTTGATTGCGGTTCTGTTGTGTCTCTGGTCTGTTTTGTATTGGTTAACTGGACCCGAGTTCGGACTCGGTTGGACTCTGGGTTTGTGTCCTCTGGACCCATTTTGTCTCAGAGTTTCAGCGGAGCGAAATAATGGAAGCTAACAAGGTGAGCTTCCCCCTCTTTTAGGTAAAAGTTCTTCTTCTTGGACTGCCTGTGCAGCTGTTTCTCCATGTTGTGACACCGGTTGAGATGCCCCTGCGTCTCGAGTTTAACAACGTAAAGCATGTGTCGCAAACCTGCGCGTGCGTCAAACATAAAGCAGCGCCGTCATCTCGCAAAACCCCATATGAAGCTTCTTTGCGACAGTTATTTTTTTATTCTTATTTATCACGATAGAGACGATAGAAGGAAAGTAGCACGATAGACACGTTTCTATCGTCCCCACGATATATATCGTCATATCGCACAGCACTACTTCCCTCACTCATGAACAAAACCCTGAGATACTTAAACTCCTCCACTGGAGGTAGAACCTTACCCTCGACTCGAAGAGACCAATCCACCCTTGTCCGACTGAAGACTAGCTGTATGCCATCATAACAACAAAGTACATGCTCAATCATCCAGGTACCCAGTCCAATAATGCTCTGTCAGATCATCTGGACATCTGTACGCCATCATAGTAAATGCTAAACTGTCCCTGCACTTTGTTGTGTTTGCAGATGCACAGTCACTGGATTTCTTGTTGCAGAATCACAACCTTACCACCACTGTCTTCCACACAGTCTCTTTCAGATCCACTCTTTCCCCTCGCCAACCTTTTTAGTTTTTCTGTGCTCTGCTTTTCTCTCAGACTCGAGCATTTCACAGTCCTGCTCCCTACAAACTTGAAGGGTCTTTGTCAGGCGGCGTGCATTACCAGAGGAGGTTTAGTGGGAGTGTCAAACTCTTCTCGGTTTAGTTTCTGTAACTCCAGAGTGCCAGAGCTGTTCTTTGAAACAGCTCTCCTCGCACAGAAAACACTCCAAGGCTACAGCTCAGAATGTCCAAGTCTGAAAATCATTTTGAAAGTGAATATTTATCAATAAATTGGTCCAAATCTGCCCAACCTTGTTGCTGAAGTGCAGTTGCTTATTTCCTGTCATGGTTTGATGCAGATATGGACTAAGCCCCTCTATTTGTAACTGGGTCTTAGACTTCTTAACAGACAGACCACAGTCCGTGAAGATCCACAACTTCTCCTCCTCCACCATCACCCTCAGCACTGGCTCTCCTCAGGGATGTGTGCTGAGCCCTCTTCTGTTCACTCTGCTCACATATGATTGTATAGCCACACATCCAGGCTGTCATATTGTTAAGTTTGCAGATGATACAGCTGTGGTGGGATGCATCACAGATAATGATGAATCCAGCTACAGACAGGAGGTGGAACATCTGGAGAGCTGGTGCAAAGAGAACAACCTTCACATGAATGTGAAGAAGACGAAGGAGATGATTGTGGACTTCAGAAGGAACAAACACACCCACACCCCACTGTATATAGGTGGATCTGCGGTGGAGGTGGTCTCCAGCTACAAATACCTGGGTGTACACTTGAATGATAACCTCAGCTGGAGCAATAACACCACCAGCCTGATCAAGAAAGGTCATCAGAGACTCTACTTCCTCAGACGGCTGAGACGAGCCGGTCTGAGAAGCCCAGTCCTCACCTCGTTCTACAGGTGTGCAGTGGAGAGCGTCCTGTGCTCCAGTATCAATGTGTGGCATGGAGGCTGCACAGTTGCAGAGAGAAAAGCTCTGCAGAGAGTGGTGAAGGCTGCACAGAAGTCTGTGGGAGTCAGTCTCCCCACCATCACAGACATTTACACCTCCAGATGCAGAAAAAGAGCCACCTGCATCATGAAAGACCTCACTCACCCAGCACACTCACTCTTTGCACCACTCCCCTCGGGACGGAGGTTGAGGAGCATCAAATGTAGAACCACTAGACTGAGAAACAGCTTCTACCCTGAGGCTGTCAGACTCATGAATAAATAAATAATAAGAATAAACACTGCAAAAGGTCACATCATACTGATACTGTACTGATCTGTTTCTTGTTGCTGCGTTCATCTGTGACCATCTGCTCATGTTCGTGCTGCTGTTTATAATGATGTTTTTCTACTACATTAGGGCTTAGTGTATTACTAGCTGATGTGATGTCTCTCTTAGTTAATCCTAGATGTTATTATTGTATTTCTCTTGCATTTGTTGTTGGATGTAACTGGGACCCTGTGTACATAATCTCGTTTTCAACACATGTACTACATGCGGTGCAAATGACAATAAATTCTCTCTGACTCTGACTCTGACTCTGATATTCATTTGTCTGAAAGTGCCAGAGTCTAGTTTTCTTTTATATTAATTTTATCAAAACCATTACCTCATAGCTTTATGATTCAGATTCAGTTTATTATTGCCATTGTCAATGAACAGGATTCACAGACTAGGAATTTGCTTCGGCATAACGGTGCATAAAATATAGAAACATAAAACATAAAAAACATAAACCATTTAACATCAATACAATAATCAGTGAACAAAACCTACTAAAAAACAGCGCAATTAGCGTGGTGCAATCAAAATACAGTGATACAGTGATTCCCAATCAAAATACAAAATACAGCGACCAAGGCAAGTTATGGGGTAACATGGTTATGAGTGTTCAAAAGTCTGACAGCAGAGGGGAAGAAACTGTTTTTATGGCGGGAGGTTCTGGTCCCAATTGACCGAAGCCTCCTGCCTGAGGGGAGTCGTTCGAACAGACCGTATGCAGGGTGAGAAGGGTCAGCTGTGATCCGACCTGCTCGCCTCACAGTCCTGGAGACGTACAGGTCATGGAGAGATGGGAGACTACAGCCGATTACCTTCTCAGCAGAGCGCACAATGCGCTGCAGTCTGTGTCTGTCCCTGACAGTGGCCCCGGCGTACCACACTGTGATGGACGAGCTGAGGATGGACTCGATGATGGCCGTGTAGAACTGCACCATCAGCTTGGCCGGCAGCTTGGCCTTCCTCAGCTGTCGCAGGAAGTACATCCTCTGCTGAGCCTTTTTGATGAGGGAGCTGATGGTTGGCTCCCACTTGAGGTCCTGGGTGATGGTGGTGCCGAGGAACCGGTAGCAGTCCCCAATGATGATGGGGGTGTTGTTAAAGGTGATGGGGGGCAGAGGGGCTCTGTCTTTCCTGAAGTCCACAATCATCTCCACTGTCTTCTGGGCGTTGAGCTCCAGGTTGTTGTTGCTGCACCAGGTCACCAGCCGACCCACCTCTCTCCTGTACGCAGACTCATCATCATCCGAGATGAGCCCGATGAGGGTGGTGTCGTCCGCAAACTTAATAAGTTTTACGGAGTCATGGTTGGAGGTGCAGCAGTTGGTGTACAGGGAGAAGAGCAGAGGGGAAAGAACACAGCCTTGTGGTGAACCTGTGCTTATGGTCTGAGTGTCCGAGACAGCTTTCCCTAGCCGCACGCGCTGACAGGAAGTCAGTGATCCACCTGCAGGTGTAGTCAGGTACACCAAGCAGAGAGAGCTTGTCTTGGAGCAAAGCAGGAAGGATGGTGTTGAATGCAGAGCTGAAGTCCACAAACAGGATCCTAGTACAGTATAGATTCCTGCTGGGGAGTCCAGATGATGCAGGATGAAGTGGAGGGCCAGGTTTATGGCGTCATCTACAGACCTGTTAGCTCTGTAGGCGAACTGCAGAGGGTCCAGGAGGGGATTGCTGATATGATGTGACCATTGCTTAACTATACCAAACACCAAAGTACTTTTTATTTAGTTTTAATAAATAAATAAAAAATAGTGTGTAAACCTAAATTCTCATTCATTTTGTTTCTTAAATGAATAAATATCCTTTACATCTTTAACACGGCAGATAAAATGTCAGCGATCCACTTTGGGCTTTGATCTGCTCATACTGGCCAGACTAGCCACTAGGGGAGTGATGGCGCAGAGGTTAGAGAAGAAGGGCCTGTGATCGGAAAGTCGCAGGTTCAACTCCCTGGACTGCCAACATCAAAATATGGGTGGAAAAGTTGAAACACCCACACCTGCCTCCACCCTTATTTGCCCCACCCTGGGCCCTTGAGCAAGGGCCTTAATCTGCAGCATCTGCTCTCAAAAACAGGTATCTCTTGAAAATGAGTTTTCATGAATCAATGAGACGATATATATA
>JBBPBX010001981.1:67549-78828 GCA_038048925.1 Garcialebias charrua | reverse complement strand
TACAAGCACCCTGCAGATGTTGGATGTTGTCTATCATGGTGCACTAAGATTCATAACTGGCTGTGATTATCGTACCCACCACTGCACCCTGTATTCACTGGTTAACTGGACATCATTAACCTCACGCAGACTCTTCCACTGGTACATTTTCATCTTTAAATCACTTCTTGGTCTGCTGCCTTCATACATCTCCTCCTACATGTCTTTTCATGAGTGCAGCTACAGCGTGCGCTCTCAGGACACGATTACCAGCAGTGTTCCATCAGTTAGAACTGAACTTGGAAAAAGGGCCTTCTCCTACTCCACTCCTGCTTCATGGAATATCTTACAAAAAGATCTGAAGCTCTCGACCTTGACTTCTCTAAAAGATTTTAAGAATCTGTTGGAATCCTGGTAAAAACCAATGCAGACATGTTCCTGTTTTTTGTTTTCTACATTTTGCTACGTTGAAACTTTGTTTTAATTTGTTTAAAAAAATCTGTATTTCTCTCTTATGTTTGTCTATTGTTGATTGTTTTAGAAAATTCTACTGTTGCTGTTTTCATCATTCTTTAGTTTATAGACAGGTCTCTCTTGTAAATGAGTCCTCGAGGCTCAATGAGATTAACCTGACTAAATAAAGGTTGAATGAATTACATCATCCTGCACGTTAGTAAAAGTTACATTTTGACCATTCGTTTCAGCCTACATGGATTCATGTGGCCCCATGTGTGTGTGTGCGTGCACTTGATGTGTGGAGCAGTTTTCCCGTAATGGAGAAGGTGGTGAGCTTCTTTCATTGTGTCATTTTAAATTTCCTGACTCAGCTATCACAGCCACTTTAATATATATATATATATATATATATATATATATATATATATATATATATATATATATATATATATATATATATATATATATATATATATATATATATATATATATATATATATATATATATATATATATATATATATATATATATATATATATATATATATATATATATATATATATATATATATATATATATATATATATATATATATATATATATATATATATATATATATATATACAACTTCTGAAGCCAAGTTGTTTTATATTTAATACCAAAAATAAATAAATCTGCTGGCAAATTAAGACTGGTTTGTGGCAGAGCCAACCAGTGACCTAATGGTTCTGGCTCCATGCGGGCTTTGTGCACGTGTGAGAATTCAGGGATCAAATGTTCATAGAGGAGGAATTTGAGAAGTGCGCAACTTATTTACTGTGTTCAGAAAATTAAAGATTTCTTCTCCTGACTCGTTTCTGAAAATCACTGAGCTCAGATGGGACATTATGAGTTGGGATGGTGATAAATATTAAAGCAAAGTTCATGAAAAGGATGGAGCTTATTTATGTCTCTGATTAAAGCTCCTCTGGAACATTTCAACACGGTGGAGGAATAAAGGATTTATTGTCCACATAAAGAGTTAATGGAGATTGACTGCCTCATTGTTACTCCCCTTTCCATTAACATATCAGTGAACATCTCATTATAAAGCCTCGTCTGGAAGTCTCGGGCTTATAGGAGACTTGGAATGTTTGAAATTAATTATGCATAAAAATTTTAAATAATCTGATGACATGTGGAGGACGTAAATGACTCACTGATATTTATAGTGTATAAAACAAGAAATATTGTAACAATATAAACAATATTCTGTTGAGAGGAACAATGTTGGACAATAAGCAATTTAATAAATTGAAACTAGGTTATGATAGATTTATGAGACTTGTTCTTAATGGTGCAGAAAGACGCAGCTACGTCATGATGTTACCTCATCCTTTTTTGAGGCTTAGATACTTTTTAATGGTGTGATAGGAAAAAAAAGTTTGTGAATTCTGAAGTTAAAGTTGGTCAAATGTGTTTGTGTTTCATAAGATGAAGGAAAACTTGTGCTTTTTCTGGAAAAACAAGAATAAAACTACTAATAGGAAGATTGTTGGAAAAACACAAAGTGCATTATCTCCGCTCACTTTAAGCTGCAACTAAAAGCAAACACCTGCTGCTGTGCACAATCACGAAAAACATCAGGCACAGTACTAGAAGGCACTCAGCAGTTAGCTGTTTTTTTTTTTCAGGATGTAAGAATTATTCTCTCCTACAGCAGCCATTAGTGAGCTGACCACAGAGATCAAATAAAGCCGTTGGCGCCGGCTGGAGTAAAGCACAAAGGCAAAGCTTTCAAAGCAAAGGTAACAAGAAGCAATTTCTGAGGACGATCATGATGTTAGTGGGGAAAGAATGCCGACTGTTGATGTTTCTGCTGCTCTCAGCCGTTGCACAAGCACTCACTCATATTTTACACACCTAATTCTGTTTGTGGGGGTCAACATCAACAGTCTGCAGCTGAGAGTCAGGACACGCCCTGCTGGACTGGTTGTCAAACCACCGGCAGGACCTGTTACAACAGCAAAAGATCAACACACAAATAAATCAAAACTACAATAATGTTTGGCGAATAATAAAAAATAAATAAAAAACTGGATGAGGTGTTTCACTTGAATAAACTGTGGGAGAGTTCCTGGTGACTTTTAGACATGGTGTGATGCAAATCATGCAATAATTAATAGCAAGGATGAGTAGTAATTAAATTATAAGTATTCAAGTAGAGTCCTTAAGAGACATATTACACCTGTTTTAAAATCATTGCATTGGCTCCTTGTGCACCTCAGGATTGATTTTAAGATTATTTTAGTGGTTTTTAAATGTCTCAATGGTCTCGCACCATCTTATCTTGCAGAGCTGCTATTGCCCTATGAACCCCCGCGAACATTAAGGTCCTCTGGTACTGGACTAACAGTTCCAAAAGTCAGAACTCACACTTACGGTGAGGCTTCTTTCCAGTACTATGGCCCCTGTCTGTGGAATAGTCTGCCGGAGAACCTGAGGGCCGCAGAGAATGTTGTTGTTTTTAAGAGCAGGCTCAAGACCCATCTTTTTAACTGCATTTCCTGAACTGGTTCATCTCTGTTCAGTCTATACATTTTCCATACTATTTAATTTAATGAATTAATTTATTTATTCTGTGTGTCATTTGCTTTAATTTTGTGAGTTTATTTTTTTATAATTCTGTACAGCACTTTGAGCTGCTTTTAGTATGAAGGGTGCTTTATAAATAAAATTGGTTGATTGATTGATTGATTGATGGATTGATTGATTGATTGTGGTTCAATGAAAACCGGCTTATTTGTTGCAAATTGAACAAATAAAAATTATCTAGTACCGTATTTTTTGGCCTACAAGTCACAGTTTTTTGCATAATTTGCATGCCCTGCGACTTATACACTGAAGTGATTTATTTATGGATTACCCCCCCATATTTCTAAACCAATTTTGTGCTGAGATATGACCGTTTTCATTCTGACTGAAAACATTGAACACTACCATTTTCAGCCGCTAGATGGCACTCGCATAGTATGGCATGCTGTTGTATCATGTAGTAGGTAAAAGTGGCTAGTAATGTGTTTGAGCAGCACATCTCATCCCAATTGCTCCCCGGCGTGCTTTCTATAGCTGCCCACTGCCCCACCTGGTGGTGATTGGGTTAAATGCAGAGTCAAATTTCGTCGTATGGAAACATACACAGATTAACAAAATGTGACATTATTATTATTATTATTATTATTATTATTATTATTATTATTATTATTATTATTATTATTAATGACACACTCGGCTTGCCATATAATTCCACCATCATCTGCCAGGAGCAACTGTCAAATCAGCTTCATTTTACTGAGCCGCCCTGGTGAAATGCAGCTAAGTCAACAACTGAAGTGCATTTAGTAAGTAAAAGTTAAACAGAGACACACCTTTGCTATAATGTCGAGCAGACAAATAATTGTCTTTAGGTGATTATCTTGTTAAATTTTGAAGAAATGCACAGTGAGTCCTCTCCTGCATGCACCTACTTCCATGTATTGGCTTTTGAAAATGCAGCCGATTTGACCGTCAAAGTACATTTATTAAGGAAAAGTTAGACTGAGACAAACATTTGCTACAATTTTGAGCACACAGATAATTGTTTCTAAGTGTTAATCCTGTTAAATTCTTGTTAAAGTCGTTCCACACACACCCCAGTGGCCACCCAATCAATTTTTGGCACAACACCGGCCCACATTTCCGAGTTGTCAGCAGTGAAGCGTAACAAACGTGATGCGTCAGCGGTGACGCATAATAGATGTGTCATATACAGCGAAGGAATGTATTTATGGATGTTTCCACTTTATTAGACATATTTGAACAGATGCGACTGATAGGGTGGTGCAACGTGTGTGGCGGAAAATACGGTATATGGTACAAGGTACAGTACTGTCTGGTTTTGCATCACCGCCAGGATGTTAGTTTCTCCAAGTTCTGTTCACATCATCAGGAAACTTTAACTGGTTAGCACTTTCACTCAGTTACAGTAGGTCATGGCTGAAAAGCAAGAAACCAGTAATTAAATTAGTTACTGCAGGTAGAATATGGGCCAGATGTGGTCCAGTTGTCAGTTACCTTAAGTTTCTGTCTTTATTAAAATGTTTCCATTGTTAGGACTCGAAAAGCTTTTTGGATTACATACAATGTCATCAAGAACTGAGAAAATACCAGCACAGAGTTTTACTCAGCTCAAGATTTCATGGCCTGGATGACGAGAATCTTTTCCTTTTGTTGCTTTCAACCCATCAAACTGAAAATAAAAACAGTTTTTACTCTTCTGCTGTTTGTACTTGTTGTACAAGTTCAAACATTCTCCTGGTTCTCTCAAGCTGATGCTCTGTAGCAATTTTCAGGCAGAAACTGTGATTTTTCTGCCAAGAGATTTATGAAACATTTCTTTATGTTCTACAAACATTTGTTTCTACGGACCTCATGAGCAGCTAAGAGGAAACAAAAGACTGAGTTGTTCCTATCTAAGGAAAACCAGACAAATAGATTGTAATCCCAAGGCACGTCATACAAAGACATTTGCTCAGCAGGACAGGGTCCTGTGTTTGCACAAACAACCAGTCAAAATGATGATAAATGGATACGATCAAATGGCAATTGTCTCCGTCTTCCTGCATGCCTGCTCGTCAATATGAGAGGGATCATCAAATCCCTCGATCACTATTTTCTCAGGGCTTTGGTCAATAGTCCTCCCAATTAACATCCAATTACCCAGACTCGTATTAATCACCTGGAACCAAGGGCAGTGAAGTTTGTGAAAGGTCACATATGTGCAATGAAGATTAACAGTGACGTGGCATCGATCGACTAGTCGGGAGGTTAATGTAGTGGGAGGGCTGTAATCCATTGTAGCTGCAGGACACAACAAGAAGAGTCATGTTGCTCATGATTGAGGCGTGCAGTTAACCAATGGATCTGAAAGCTTTTTATGGTTAAGAGTTAACAACATTTTGTTGTAGTTTTTTTTCTACCAAGGACATTTGTGTAACATTTTAAAATCGGTTTTAGTCAACTGCTTTATCAACTTTTTCCCACGTTTTTTTATTTGGGTTTTGTCTGCTTTTTCACCCAGTTTATATCATTGTACCTCACTTTCAGGGTAAAGTAACAGTAGTGGTAGTGGCAGTAGCAGTAGTAGCAGTGGTAGTGGTAGTAGTATTACAGTACTGGTAGTAGGGTAGTAATATGTTTAGTAGTAGTGGTAGTAGGAGCAAGGCAGTAGTAGCAAAAGTAGTAGTAGTAGTTATAGTAGCAGTGGTAGTGGTGGTAGTAGTAGAGTAGTAGTAGTAGAAGTAGTCATGGTAGCAGTCATGGTAGTAGCAGCAGTGGTAGTTCTAGTAATGGTAGTAGTAGTAATGATGGTATTAGTATTAATGGCAGTAGTAATTGTAATACTGGTAGTACTCATAGTATTGGTAGTGGTAGTGGTGGTAGTAGAAGTAGTAGTAGTAGTGCTGTAGGTGGTGGTGGCAGTTGTAGTAGTAGTAGTATCGGTTGTTGTGGTAGTAGTAGTAGTTGTGGTAGTAGTAGTAGTGCTGTAGGTGGTGGTAGTTGTAGTAGTAGTAGTATCAGTAGTTGTGGTAGTAGTAGTAGTTGTGGTAGTAGTAGTAGTTGTGGAAGTAGTAGTAGTTGTGGTAGTAGTAGTGGTAGTAGTAATAGTGATGTAGCCGGTGGTGGTGCTGCTAGTGATGGAGGGGCTGATGGTGATTCTGGTGGTGGTAGTAGTAGTAATTGTGGTAGTAGTTGTAGTTGTGGTAGTAGTAAAAGTGGTAGTCATGGTAGTAGTAGTAGTAGTAGTAGATGTGGTAGTGGTAGTAGGGCTAATGGTAGTTGTGGTAGTAGTTGTAGTAGTGTTAATAGTGGTGTTGATAGTAGTAGTAGTACCGGTAGTAATACTGTAGTTGTAGTAATAATAATAGTGGCAGTAGTACAAGTAGTGATAATGGTAGTAGTGGTAGTGATAGTAATTACGGCAGTAATAGTGTTACAAGTAATAGTGACATTATTAGTGACACTAATAGTGGTAGTAGTAGTTGTAATAGTGGTACTAGTAGTAGTAATAATAATGGTAGTAGTAGTAATTATGACCTGGGCTGAAAAAGGCTCCCAACGTTGAAGGAAGACACAACTCAGTGTTTGGTCAAGATTTGCCTGTTAAGTTTAAAGTGTCTGTGACATCATTTTTGAACTTTTTATAAAATGACACAACATATATATATCTTGTATCATTCAACTATGTCCGTTGTTGCAAACAAAATGATACATTAATAAAAATTTGTTTCAAAGTGAGTTTAAAATTTGCGCTGTGTTTCTTCACGGGACATCCGGGTACTCACGCATGCTACTGTACGTCTGTGACGTACAAACAGGAATGTCTCATAGAACGCCCCCTGTACTTTACAATGGCGGACAATACATAAACCCATGAATTTAGCAATCTAAGTGAAGATTAGAGCGATTTGTCTTCAGTTCGGGAAGCCAAAGTTATTTCGAGTTATGAGCAAGAAACAGCAGGTTCTAATTAAGGTCTGCAGCCGTATTTATTTCAGCCTTACCGTTCAGAAGCGAGGGGGGGTCCGAGGGGTGCAGCTTATTCATAGCAGATGCTCTGACTGACATTCCTGCACCTACGTCACAGACGGGGCATGCGGAAGTACCCGGATGTCCCATGAAGAAACACAGCGCAAATTTTAAACTCACTTTGAAACAAATTTTCATTCATTTATCATTTTGTTTGCAACAACGAACATAGTAGAATGATACAAGATATACCGTACTTTTCGGGGTATAACACACAGTTTTTTTTACTAATTTGAATGTCCTGCGGGTTATACGCCGAACCGTGTTATTTATGGATTTTTTCCATATTTTTAGACCCATTTTTGGCTCTGATATTGCCGTTTTTCATTTTGGACAAAAAATGTTGCAGTACCACTTTTGTCCGCTAGGGGGACACTTCCAGAGGAGTACACCGACCGTTTCTAGCTCATGTGTCCGAAAAAAGCCTCCTCTGCTCGGACTGCTCTGTCGCTGCCCGGCCTCCTGCTCTGGAGGTAGCTACTATTAGCTGTGTTGTTAGCTGTGTTTTTTAGCAAGATAACTCACACCGCGGATTTTCTTGAAACTTAGAGCGTAATTATTTGGTGGTCATTTACAAACTGTTAGTTGCAGAAGATATTTAGAGCTAAAAAAAATTGCTCTTTTAGCTTTGTTGTTAGCGGTATAGCTACCGCAAACAGATACCTACTGTTTAGATAAACAGCTCTTAAATAATAATAATAATTAATTCAATTTATAACGCACTTTTCATTACTGAAAATCTCAAAGTGCTACACATATATTGAATGCAACACACATTCATAAACCGGTGGCGGCAGACTACCATGCAAGGTGCTTTCCAGTCCTACCGGGAGCAACTCAGGGTTAAGTGTCTTGCCCAAGGACACAACGACACATGGTGCGGGTCCCGGGAGTCGAACCGCCAACTTTCAGATCGGGAGACGACTGCCATTACCACTACACCACGGCCGATAAACAGCTCTTAAACCACTTGACAGATATTTTTTAGGCTTTCAGAGTGTAATTATATGGGTTTCATTTACAAACTGTTGCCCTGTATAAGACATTTGAGATAAAATTCAATTTTTTATTCATTTTTTAAGAGACAGAATCGTCTCGTAGCTTCGGTTTTATTTCCGTTTATATTGTTATAAATCATAAACCACTCGGTGGATATTTTTTCTGCTTACAGAGTGTAAATATATGGGTTTTCATTTACAAACTGGTGACCTGTATGAGTCATTTGAGATCAAATTCAATTTTTTATTCGTTTTTTAAGAGACGGAATCGTCTCGTAGCTTCGGTTTTATTTCCGTTTATATTGTTATAAATCATAAACCACTCGGTGGATATTTTTTCTGCTTACAGAGTGTAAATATACGGGGTTTCATTTACAAACTGTTGACCTGTATAAGACATTTGAGATCAAATTCAATTTTTTATAATTTATTTTATAGTAGCGCACGCGACCATTTGGAAGACGTCAAACCGAAACAATTTAAATTCAGCAGATTTTACCATTTCATGAATTGATTAAGGAACGGTTAAGCTCAGGAAACCTTGTGTTATAATGTCAGCTAAGAAATATATTTTTTCTCAGCAAATAAATAATAGTTTTTACCGTGTTATCTTGTAAAGTCCTTCCATGCTGGCTCACTTCTGTGGCCGCCATTTCCAGCAGGGTAAATGAGGCGCTGACGCGTTGCGTAGCGGTGACGCATAATAGATGCGTCTTATAGGGCGAAGCATGTTATTTATGGATTTTTCCAATTCATTGACAATAATTGGACAAAGCGGGTCGTACACAGAAGCGTGTTAAACGCCGAAAAGTACGGTATATGTTGTGTCATTTTATGCAAAGTTCAAAAATGATGTCACAGACACTTTAAATTGGATATTTAGGCTTATGTTTTGTCTCCTGGTCAGTAGTTATCCTCTTTCAAATTTTAAATGTGCACTTTTGGTCATTTTGTCATTTTGTCTACAGGGGAATTAAGTTGATGAGCCACACAATGAAGATCTGGGAGAGAGTTGTGGAAGCAAGACTTAGACAAGAGGTGACTATCTGTGAGCAGCAGTATGGTTTCATGCCAAGAAAGAGCACCACAGATGCCATCTTTGCTTTGAGGATGTTGATAGAGAAGTACAGAGAGGGTCAGAAAGAACTCCATTGTGTGTTTGTGGATTTAGAAAAAGCTTATGACAGGGTACCAAGAGAAGAGGTGTGGTATTGCATGAGGAAATCTGGAGTGGCAGAAAAGTATGTTAGACTGGTACAGGACATGTATGAGGACAGCAGGACAGTGGTGAGATGTGCTGTGGGAGTGACAGATAGCTTCAAAGTGGCGGTGGGATTGCATCAAGGATCGGCTCTGAGCCCCTTCCTGTTTGCTCTGGTGATGGACCGACTAACAGATGAGGTCAGGCAGGAATCCCCATGGACTATGATGTTTGCAGATGACATTGTGATCTGTGGTGAGAACAGGGAACAAGTGGAAGAGAACTTGGAGAGGTGGAGGTATGCTCTTGAAAGAAGAGGAATGAAAGTCAGTCGTAGTAAGACAGAGTACATGTGTGTGAATGAGAGGGAGGCCAGTGGAACAGTGAGGCTACAAGGAGCAGAGGTCACAAAGGTGCAGGACTTCAAGTACTTGGGGTCCACTGTCCAGGAAAATGGGGAATGTGGTAAAGAGGTGAAAAAGAGAGTCCAGGCAGGATGGAGTGGATGGAGAAAAGTTTCAGGAGTGATTTGTGACAAAAAGGTGTCAGCAAAGGTCAAAGGAAAAGTTTACAAGACAGTGGTGAGACCAGCTATGTTGTATGGTCTGGAGACAGTGTCATTGACAAAAAGACAGGAGAAAGAACTGGAAGTGGCAGAAATGAAGATGCTGAGGTTCTCCTTAGGAGTGACAAGGATGGATAAGATCAGGAATGAGATCATCAGAGGTACAGCACATGTTGAACAACTGGGAGATAAAGTTAGGGAGGCCAGACTGAGATGGTTTGGACATGTCCAGAGGAGGGACAGTGGGTATATTGGTAGAAGGATGTTAGAAATGCAGCTGCCAGGAAAAAGACAAAGAGGGAGACCAAAGAGGAGATATATGGATGCAGTTAGAGAGGACATGGAGGTAGTTGGAGTGAGGACAGAGGATGCAGAGGACAGAGTGAGGTGGAGGAGGATGACTCGCTGTGGCGACCCCTGAAAAGGGAAAAGCCGAAAGAAGAAGAAGAAGAAGAAGAAGACGACTTTTGGTCATTTTGTACCAATTTTATTTGGATGCAAAAATAAGCCATTCACCACAAATCAGTTAGTTCTCACTTACATCCACTTGGTACCCTGTCATCGCTTCATACCCCCAGTTTGATCATCAGTGGCTTAGTTCTGGGTTGTAGTGCCACATTGTTTCTGAATAAACTCAAATCTCAACACAGGAAAAAATAAATAAAAACAAAGAATGTGGTTCTAAAGAAATCAAAGCTTTAAATAACATGACAATTTAAGAAGTTTGCCTAAAAACACAAACAGACTTGGTTGAGTTTTACTGTTATTATACAAGCGTCATTGGTTTTTAATTGTGCCTGGCCTAAGCATAATTTACACAGCATGGTTGAACAGTTACACACACTCCAATGCAGAAGATTGTTTGTTTGAAGTGAAGTACACGGATGAAGAGGTCTGGCTTATCTTCGTGTCATTAGCAACATTTTAACAATAAAAAGTGCAGATTGAGCATGTATAAGGTTGTGCATAGCTTGTGCTACTGCATGTGTTGCAGGCATATGTGCAGTGCAAACAAGAAGCTGAACAAATATTAATTCAGTTATGTGTTATGATAACTGGAGCAATACAAAAGAGTTGTGCATGGATGAAACCAAACCATTATTACCCAATTGATAGAACCCATCAACCACTGGTAACAAAACGTGGTTAGATTTGATGAAAGGGCAAATATAAAGGCACCTCTTGGTCACAAAGAGACAATTTGTTCTCACTTCTTTAGTTGCATCTATAGAAAATAACAAAGATAATACAGTTTGGCAGAAAATCCAATTTTAGTGAGGTGCTTTCTAAAGAACTGTTATCTGAAAACAATCGACATCCAGTCAATTATCAACTTAAGGATGATTCATCTCAGGTCCGGGTTCAGGTTTTTGATGGATGTCTTCCTGTTTTGCAGAAGAAATGCTGATTAATTTGTAAAGTGGTTGAATGTGTGTGTCTGTGTGTGTGTGTGTGTGTGTGTGTCTGTGTGTG